>CM060927.1:211658963-211913963 GCA_030737875.1 Allium sativum | reverse complement strand
GGTGCATGTCATTAACAATAACAATCAACTATATACAATGCAGACAACTAAGAATTCAATTATCTAACCATTTATTGAAGACCATGACAAAAAGAACCATGCCAAATATACGAATCTATGACAAACTTAGCAAGAAATAATTTTGATGAAATATCAAATCCAAAATAATGATATATTTTCATAAAAGGTTTCTACAAAATATTAATGTATAAAATCAACTTAGTCGCAAAAAAATAGCCCTACATAATGTACAAAACAGTCATCCATAAGGACTACAACAATCACCTGTAGGTGGATGATAAAATCTATGATTACAAATTTAGAAAATAATATCTTGACTCAAAAATAATAAAATTGATGCTAACAGACACATAGCATGGAAAAAAGATTTTTTTTTTTAATGACCTTCCAACCTTCTCCCATGCTACAGAAAAAATACTCTTTTTTTGCCTTTCAACTTAGAAATTAATATCCACAAATCGCATGCATAACTATTTATGAATTATAACATTTATCTGAAAAGAAGGTGACATTTATCAGTGGGAAGAGTTTGCTTATATTTTCCTAGTCTGCAGTACTCTTAGGCATTATAGAATAGTCAAGCAGTTCTTTGTTCATGTATGTATAGTTAATTCCTTTGCTACAGATAATTGAGGAAATATTAGTTGTATATGTCGAATGAATTTTTTTTAAACATAAATGGTATATCAAGTAAAGTATATAGGAAAACATGAAATTATAGCTTAACTCGTGAACTATTATGAATATTGCCTTGATTGATAATGAAATCTATGAATAGGATCCTGTTTTTTTTCATTTTAATGAATGAAATACGACAGTCCATCCCACTTGCTGAGCAAATCAATGTAGATGTTTGGATATAACATATTTTTGTAGATGTAATTACCCAATATTGACAAAATCATCTAAATCTCAAATCATCAAGAAAAAAAAACTCTAGCACAACAAATCTCAAATCAAACCAAAACATCATCAAATCCGGCCTAAGAAATAATCCAACTTACTGATAAGATCACCTGAAAGCACTGACAACATAACAACCAAAAATATAATGCAAACATACATTAAAGAAATTAGATTGTTAACGGATAAATTCAATGAATCAAAAGGTTTGGTTAGAAGATTTAACAATTGAATTGGGCGCAGAAGGTTTGGTCAAAAGATTTAACAATAGAATTGGGCATAAAGGCATTTGAACATAATAAATAGATAAAAATTGGAAGACATAAAATCTCCACTAATAGATTGTCCCATGATTTCTACCTCTCATATAAATACAAGCTAATCCAACAACTCATATTTTGTGTTTTCTATTTTTGTGTCTAAATAGATGCTCATATATATATATATATATATATATATATATATATATATATATATATATATATAAATAGGTATTGATACTTTTCATCACTTTTCATCAAAAATGGCGGACACAAACACAGGAAATTCTCATCAATCTCATACATCTACAAATATCAATCCATCAATTCAAAATACAAAAATACAATCTAATGATGTGAAAGTCTCTTCTCCTAATCCAGATCTGGTTTCAGATCTGAACAACAGAAAGCTCGAATATGTTCCTCCGAGATCTGATTGTATCATCATTCCTGAAAGCATATACAATGAGTCAGAAATTTCTTGGATTAATACTTTGGCTTTAATTCCGATCTATTTTAGACTATCAACAATCAAACTGAAGGAGTATATTTTAAAGGTATGGAAGCCTATTGGTAATTTCAATACTCATGTATCTTCCAGCTACAATTTTATAGTCCATTTTGAATCTATAGAGGATTTTGATAGAATCAAAGAGTGTTCAACGTATTCTTATTTTGGTAAGCTTTTATATGTTGAGATCTGGTATCCTGGATTTGATTTTACTAGAAAACAGTGTAATATGGTTCAGATCTGGATCCGGTTAGTTGACTTACCATTTGAACTTTGGACTAAAAATGCTATACAAATGTTGTCTAGCTACATTTCGAAACCTCTTTTGATTGACTCTAATACTGCAGAGAAAAAGTATTCAAAGTATGCTAGAGTTCTTCTATTAATTGACACTGAAACAGATTTAAAAACTGAAGTTCCAACACAGTTTCACAATGGGAAAAAAATTTCAATACCAATAGAGTATGAATTTGTACATCAGAAGTGTTTTAAGTGTAATGTGTTTGGACATAATGATGATTATCATATTGAAGTTTCTGATTCTTATTGGAAACCTCTTGATGCTGATGAGATGCATGAAGAAAATCCTGAAGTGCCAGGAAAGCAAGGAATGGATCCTCAAACATCTGAAATCAATAATGCAGTTCACCCCTCTTCTGAGAATAATGATAATCTTGATTTTTTGAATGATAAGCTCCCTGATAACATAATTCCAGATATGTTAAACAATGTTGCTGATCAAGTTGAGGAATTTGATAAGGTAACTAATCAGGATAAGGGCAAACAGGTTGATATTTCTTTGTTAATTGAAAAGAATGACAATTACCTGCAAGTTTCAAAAACAAAACCAATCACTCCTCCTAAAAGAAGCACAAGGAGTACAGCTTCAATTAAATGACAATTTTAACCTGGAATGTTAGGGGTATGAATACACCTTTTAGAATGAAGGATGTATTCTCACTCCTAACCAATACTAAATCAACTCTGGTTGGTTTAGTAGAAACTAAATTGTCTGCAGCTAATTTGAGACTTTTTGTATCTTTAATGCCTAAAGATTGGAAATATTTGACTAATAATTCTTCTATGGCTACTGGAAGAATATTATGTATTTGGGATTCAAATGTTTGGGAACTTTTCACTATGTCTATTTCTACCCAGCATTTGACAGTCAAAGCAATAAACAAAGGAGGATTTGAAATGGTTTTTACAATAGTGTATGGTAGTAATTCATTTCCTGAAAGAGTTGGTTTATGGAATACTTTGATTAAAGACTCAATATCCTATTCACAATCTTGGATTCTTATGGGAGATTTTAATAATGCTCTGTCACCAAATGATAAAAAAGGGGGACTGCCTATTCCTTATTATCATTTGAGAGAATTTCAGAAATTTCTTCTTCAAACTGATTTATCTGAAGTGAAACCTTTGGGATTTAATTACACTTGGCGTAGAAGAGGACTAGCAACTCATATAGATAAAATACTGGTGAATAATGTTTGCCTACATCAATTTTTAAATATGAAAGCTTTATCTCTACATCAAAGATCCAGTGATCACAATCCTATTGTTATAGATCTTATTCCTACTCAAGAAGTGAAAGGTTTCCCTTTTAGATATAGGAATGATTGGAACAGTTTTGAAGGGTACAATGAAGCTGTGCAAAAGGGCTTGAATGGCAATGTATGGGGTTTTCAAAGCTACCAATTTCAACAGAAGCTAAAAAACTGTAAAACTGAGTTGAAAAATTGGAATAGGGTAAGAGATAGGAATAATTCTAACCTGAAACAGGCTGAACAGAAGGTTACTATGCTTGAAACTGAAGTTGACCTTCATCCAGAGGATATGCAAATCTATGATGAATATCTACAGGCAAAGAAGAGTTATCAGCAATTACAATATATATATTTCAGAAGCTTTAAACAACAAGCAAAGATTTCTTGGTTGCAACAAGGGGATACAAACTCAAAAATTTTCTATTCTCGTATGTCAAATAGAAGATATTTCAATCATATTAGAGCCTTAATTGATTCTAATGGTTCCCTGTTGTTTAAAGCTAGTGAAATTGAATCAACAGCCATCAATTATTACTCAGATCTGTTTAATGGTCCAAAATCAAGTGATTTCCCTCATTTTTTGCCTATTTCTTTTATAAATGAACAAGGCCAGAAAAGTTTACTGAAGAAAGTTGATTTAGATGAAGTCAAGGAAGCAGTTTTCTCAATTCATGATGAATCCAGTCCTGGACCTGATGGTATGAGTGTTAATTTTTTTAAAGTTCATTGGGATAGTATTAAATCTGAATTATTGGAAGCAATTTCAGATATTTTCCAGTCTGGAAAATTGCCCAAGGCTTTAAACCATTCTTTTATAACACTTGTGCCAAAAAATGATAAACCATCCAAAATTTCACACTACAGACCAATCTCTTGTTGTAATGTCTATTACAAAAATTTTATGCAATAGACTTAAACCTTTTCTCCCTTTCCTAGTGTCTGAAAATCAGTGTGCATTTATAAAAGAAAGATATATTGGGGATAATATTCTTTTAGCTCATGAGTTGTTGAGAGACTTCAAAAAAGTTGGTATGCCAAAAATGTGTGTCAAAGTTGATTTGCAAAAAGCATATGATAAAGTTAATAGGGAATTGATTCTGTTTTTTGATGGAAAAAATGAATTTCCCTACTCACTTTATTAAATTGATACATGAATGCATGGAAACAACAACATTCTCAATTATGATACAAGGAGTCCCTAAGGGTTTTATCACAACTTCAAGAGGAATCAGGCAGGGGGACCCCTTATCACCATATTTGTTTGCTATTTGTATGCAATATTTTACTTTCCTGATGGATGAAGCTACTGTATCAAAGTCTTTTCTACCTAGCAGTAAAATTCAGCCAGTGGTTTCTCACCTTCTATATGGAGATGATCTAATGGTGTTTGGCAAATCCTCAGTTCTTAATGCAACTATTCTAAAAGGAATTTTTCAAAAGTTAAGTAAGTTTGCAGGTTTGAATGTCAATGCTTCTAAAACTAAAATAATTTTTAGTATTTCTACTTTGAATAGAATTGAAATACTAAATATATTGGGTTTTGAACAAGGTCTTCTGCCTGTGAAATACTTAGGTGTTCCACTCTCTTCCAATTACTTGCATTATTCTGAGTGCAACTCCTTAATTCAAAGAGTACAAAGTAAGATTCAAGGATGGGAGTCAAAATTGTTAAGTTTTGCAGGACGTGCAGAATTAATAAATACAGTGATTACTCCTATTATCTTATACTGGTTATTCATCTATCAAATACCAGAATATACACTGGATAAACTACAGTCTCTTTATGCTGATTTTTTCTGGGGAGGTACTGCTCATAAGGTTGCTTGGTCTGTCCTTTGTAAGCCTAAGATTGAAGGGGGAATTGGTCTTAAAAATTTGTCAGACTTGAAAAAGGTTGCATGTATTAAATTATTGTGGAATTTTCTATCTAACACCTCTTTATGGAGTAGATGGATTCACAATAAATATTGCAGAAATGATCATTTTTGGTCAATGGCAGCTGATCCTAACTCTTCTAGCACATGGAAAGCTATGCTAAAACTCAGATCTAATTCAAAGCAACTTTTTAATAAGGTAATATGTAAGGGAGAAAATTCTTGTCTGTGGTATGATCCCTGGATCAATTGTAAATGTATGGTGGATCTTTTGGGTTTTGATAGACTTCAGATAATGGGTAACTCTGAACAAAAAGTCAGCTTTATAATCAGAAATGAAGAATTTCATCCAGAAGTTCATCCTGCTACAAGGGAATTAATAGAAGAAATAAGTCCTATATCAGTTAATCCTAGCCAAGAGCAGGACTTTTATGAATGGTGTGAAGGAGGATTATTTTCATTTCATAAAGTGTGGGAATATACTCGAATAAGTGGGATTTCAGATTCAATTTTCTCAGTAATATGGCATAAGAAAAACAGTAAAAGAATGTCTTTTATCTCGTATCTCGCAGTGCTTGGAAGACTGAACACCAAAGATCGTCTGCTCCGATTCAGAGAAGTGGAAAATGTTTTGTGTCCTTTGTGTGAAAATCATCCTGAGACTATAAACCATCTGTTCTTCAACTGTGTTTTTTCATCCTTTATTTGGCTATCAGTAAAACAGAGACTTGACTTGCCCCTTCATCTTCATGATAATATCCAGGACGAAGCAAGAACCCTAATTTCCCATTTTTCAGACAAAGATCAAATTAGAGACTTAGCGTTTGGGGCTTTTACGACGGTGGTGTATTTCATCTGGAGGGAGAGAAATTTGAGGATATTTCAGGAACGAAGAACTCTGGCAGCCATTACTTTGTTGAAAATTGAGAAGGAGATTGTAGATCTGGTTAAAGGTAATGGATCTAAATCTTCTCGTACTTTCAGAAATGAACAGCTGTTATCACGTTGGGGGATTGAACTGTTTGACTTAGGATAAGTTTGAAGTGGCTTTGACTATTCTTAGTCGGTGATGGGCTCTGGGCTATTGGGCCGGTGAAGAAGGTTTTAGAGCTTTAAGTTTTTGTTTTGTTTTCTGTTTTTCTTTATCTTTTGTTGTATTTCTTTTAATAGTTTGATGTAATCACCAAATTTATAAGTACTCTTTTACCTTGTAAGGTACCCACTAGGGGGATTGCAAGGTTTTAACGAGGCTTATAAAGGAGGTTTGTAATTGGTTTTTAGTAATAAAGTGAACCAATTTTCAAATATATATATATATATATATATATATATATATATATCTGTGTGTGTGTGTGTGTGTGTGTGTTTTTGTAACGACCCGGGAAAAGACGACCTTGATTATCCGATATACAACACATATCGAACATCAAGGGTCGACAATTACCGAATAGTTAATGAAAGAATTTAGAGGGTGAGGATAGATAAGATAGAAAATTAGAATAGAGGAAGAAAAAGAAGAACACAACATCAGAGTAACACGAATCTCACAGCGGAACGAATAAAATATAATATATCACATAACTTGAAATCAAAAGCAGTATATGCATACAATACCATTATCAGAGTACAACCCTTGCATCACAGCGGAAATAAACAATAGCTATATAAGTCCTGAAGCCTCCTGCTCCAAGCTCTCCAAGTCTATCTGTAAAATCCTGACTACTTGACTGCCCGTACAAATTTGGGCACCCAAGAGTTTAGGGAAAACAAAACAAAATAAAACTCTGGGTCAGTCATGGGACTGGTGTGAGTAAACTCCAATCATTTGGTTTAACTTTTCAAAATCCTTTTCAAAAGAAAAGATAATCGTAAGACCAATCCACACATAAATACGGATGGCTTTTACCTTACGATAACCCAAAACACTTTGGAAATCATATATTATCTGATATTATAATAATGTCTAATCACAAGTAATTAAAATCTAGTAGAACGCTTGCATCTCACGCTCTACATATATAGTATACAAATCAAACTCGCGGGCACTTGTTGGAGATTGGATTCCGACTTTGACAAGGTATGGGACCACCTGCCGATAGTGTATCTCTAGAGGCGAATACACTGGGTTCAACAAGAACATCTTGCAACCCGGCCCTCACATGACCGACCACTCATTTCGCTTGAGTGTATCGAATATATATCACCAACGGTTGGGATCAGCAACCGTCTACCGAATGGGGCAGCATCGATAGATTTAAGAAGCAATTGGAATTTCTCTAGATAGGTGATTATACATCCTAATGGGTGCGACCCACATAGCCATGCTGCCTGCCCGATTTTTGTCATTTCCCGGTTGATGAGGCTAGAGGCCACGCTTATCTCTGACAGATCATTCACTTTGAATGCCACATCGTCATACTCGCCAAATCACAAATTGATTTCCCCAAAAACACCACGGGTATAAAGCTAAGAGAAACGAATTCCTCCGCCACCAAACGTAAGTATGTTTGAAGAGATCAACTTACGCGATCTATTGAATATACTCTGTCAGGCATTCTTCCATACACGTTTGTCCTGAGACTGGACAAACCGAAGGCACTATTCTGTAAACAGGATAGCCCTTGCACTTTACTCCGTCTTCAATATATTCAGCATACTTGATTCGCAACGCTTATTCCAATATGGAGTGGTTCTGTGGATAATAATCCAACCGGTCTCTCCATATTAACAACGTAAAATGGTCAAAACCTTTGATAGTCGGTGATTTAACTATCAAATGAAAACATGTATGTGTGCAAACAACGATATTATTTCCAGATGGAAATTCTATCGATCAATCATCAATCATCATTAATTCTTAAATTAAATTATCATAAATTTATTCTTTTCCTTATTCCTGTTTCCCTATATTTCTTATTTACTATATTTAGAAAATATACGTTATTAACAATGGAAAACATTTCCACCTCTTGTTTTCTATATTAGAAAATATCCTGATCTTATTTGGAAAACATTTCCAAAATTCCTTCATTGGGTTTAAACAGATGTTTGAATAAACATCGCTATGTCAACACAGACCATTATGCTCATTAACTAAATTCACTTAACCACTTTTCACTATCGAACTTATCCACTTCTTAGTTAAAACTGAAGTCAATCAAGTTGGGGTATAATTACCTCTCAGACCTTAACTGAACAACATTTCTAACTTCGAAACAGACAAAGTTCACCTTTTTACACTTTCAACCACTTACTTACGTAACTCTCGGATTCTATTTACGAATCCACTTCCTTTACGGAAGTCATTTGATTATAATAATGGTGTTATAATCCCCTGCGTCCGAAATATAATAACTTTAATATGACTTTTTCTTTCTAGCTCAAATAAATACACGAACAACTAATTTATCAACTCCTATTCGGTTAACTATAATCTATAACCCTTATTCTATTAACTTTTACTGGATTAACTCTTATTTGGATAACTCGGTTTGATTAACTCATCTTGATTAACTCAACTCGACCAACTTACTTGATCAGCTCAACTTGACTAACTAAACTTAATTAACTCGACTTATTTAACTCAACTTATTTAACTTAATTTGACTAACTATTATTGAATAACTAATATTCGATTAACTTATATTCGACTAACTATGTCTGTTTTTAACTTCATTTTGAATAGCTAATATTTGATTTAACTTCATTCGCTTGACTCTAGATCGCAGCGATCACAATGGTTACGCCTGATTCCCTCAGGAAACATCCGACCACCTTAGGCTATCTGCAGCCCTGCGAATTTCGCTAGCAGTCGTGCTAAATGGCAATTTATACTGAATAACTACTTCTGTTTAACTCTATCTCGAATAACTAAGTTCGATCAACTCTAATTGAATAACTAATATTCAATTTAACCCTTATTCGGTTACTATATTCAAATAACTCTAGTCCGATTTGATTCAAACCGCTTAACTCTAACTGATTTACTCTACTGGTTAATTCTAACTAACTAACTCTAACTGTTTGACTCTAACAGCTTAACTCCAACGGTTTAATTCTAATAGATTAACTCCAACTGCTAGACTCTAATAGTTTAACTCTAACAGTTTAACTCTAATGGTTTAACTCTAACTGTTTAACTTTAACGGTTTAACTTTAACTGACTAACTTTTCTGATTAACTCTAATGGTTTAACTCTAACTGTTTAACTCTGACAGTTTAACTTTGGTTGATTAACTCTTTTGAATTAACCCCTTTGAATTTTCTCTTTTGAATAATTCCATTTGAATAACTCCTTTTGAATAACTCTTTTGAATAACTCTTTTGAATAACACTTTTTGAATAACTCTTTTGAATAATATTTTTTTCTATTTGTTTACTTAACAAATAACTATTCCCTTTTTACTTCTATTTATTTAACAAATAATTATTACTTTTAGCTTTTCCATTTTTTCTCTACATAAATATCTCTTTTAACTTTCCTTTATTCCCTAAATGAATATTCGCTTTTCAATTCCATTTGTAATCGTTTTACAAATGATTCCCTTTTGATTTCTATTTGTAAAGGTTTCACAAATAGCTACTTTTTCCCTATTCTATTTGATTTGCAAATATTTTCCTTTACATTTGTTTTACAAATGTATTTCCTCTATGTTTGTTTTTCTTTTCAAATCTTCTCCTTTATATTTGATTTCACAAATATTTTCCTTTACTCAATTTCTTTGATTCTATAATTATTTTCCTCTATGAAACTCTTTTCCTTTTATATATAAAATCTATTGATTTTATATAAATAATTTATTTTCAAAATATACTTTGTAAATTCCTTTTCACTTCCCGTTATCATTTATGGTATAAAAATACCAAATCAAAAGGTTTGATCATCATCCAAACACACGGGTTCAACGACAGATGATATAACACATCATATAACAGAATATATGAAAAACGGTAAATAAATGTTGAGGAATCCAGTTGGATCCCTCCGACCTGTTTCCCTGCATCCACAGATGTTACACAATATAATTCACATCAATTTCATTTCAATATGAGGTATTCTGATAAACAAAATCAACATCGGTTAACGATATATATAACTATATCGGTATTTTCAACCAGCTGACTAGCAGTTTAACCAAACAATCAACACTCAGCAATTCAATCAATATTTATCAATTCTAAAAATACTTTATAAAAATATAAAGTATTCAGAGTTAGTGAGATTTACTCACATTGGACGGTTTATCGTTGAATAACGATAATCGGTCATTGATTTGGTTCAGACGTTAAATTTCACCATAAATCCAAACGAGCTCCAATCCACTTGCGGTCAGTTCCATTGCGTAGTGCTCGTCCATACGATCCCAACGGATCCTGTTTCGTTAAATTTCGTTAATGTATGCAAAAGTTATGATATTTACAATATTTACCTAATTTAAATGAATATATATTTAATTAAATTAATTTTATATTAATTAATTTCTAATTGCGTTATTAGCCAAATTACATTCCTTGCCCTTCTAAAAAATCCTACTTTCCCATCTCTAGCCATATTCAATTTTTTTTTAAAATTGAAAAACCATTTTAGTATTAATTAAATTTAATTTTCAAATAAAATATTTAAAAATATTCATTTAATTATAACTTAAAAATTTTAACCCGGATCAAAAATCTGCTTCCACTCATTTTAAAGTATTTTTCGATAAGAATCCAACGGTCCTTGTTTCGTGGAAATCCGACTTGTTTTGAAAAAGTTATAAACTTTTAAAGTTTATGGTTAAAAATTACGAAAATGCCCCTGGTCTGTTTTAAATTCAAATTAAATTTTAATTTTAAATTTAAATTAATCATCCCATCCGTCGGATCAATTAGGGATAGCCAGGGAGAGCAGGAAACTATATTTTCCAAACTCAAGCCTTAGACACTATCCTCTCTGTCACCGTTAGAATGTTCTGATATTTATTTTTACAAATTCTATTTTAATTATAATATATATATATATATATATATATATATTACACAAATAAATAAATAAATAAATATTATTTAAAAACTTACCCCGTGAAGCCTAAGCCTCTGCCTAAGAGTCCCTAGCTCCCCGTCTTGCCCTCCTTTCTCCCTTCCTTCCCTTTTCCCTATTTCCTAATATTTTATTATTATTTCTGCCATTGCCAAAGCTTGAAAGAAGAGGAGGAGGATTGAGTTTAAAATGAAGGGGTGAGGGGCTACTTATAGCCGAAGGAGTTACATGGATTGCTGAGGTGGCGCGAATCCAACGGTCGAAAATGGATGGCTAGGATTAATCCTTAAATTAATTAAATTATAAATAAATTTAATAATTTATGAATAGTAAAGTGTGTTTTCTCAACCCTATTCGGACGTTAATTTGACTTACTTATTGATACCTTATCCAAAATCTTTTTCAACCATGTTGTTCAATTTTTCTTGCCCTTCAATACTATATAAAAATATATCAATTTTGAATTTGTTTGAACTTTCAAATAATTTAAATTCAAATTCAAAATAGTGTTTTGTGTTAGTTTCAACACCTTCCGGTCTCATGTTGGAGTATCAAACGATAACGGTTTTCAGAAATTCTTCCACCATCTGGTCCGGTTTTTAACGTACTTCAATCCTATGTATTCAAATCAAAAATCGGAGTTCGTTTAGAATTTCAAATAATTTATTTAAATTTTGTTTCCTTAATAACTTTCTATATCCGTTATAGGATTTTCCCAGATTTCATATATAGCTAATATCCTATGTTTAGAATTTTCCTGGATAGGTCTCAGGTTCCAGTTTTGCCGTTAGCATTAGCAAATTCCAATTACCGTCAAAATTTAGTTCAAATTTTGACCTTTTATTTTTTCTTTTCCACATACGGATGCCATTTTTGACGTAACTTGGTTGGTTACCTAATTTCATCATTTCGAATTTAGTGAAACTGATTTCATCGAAATCCGAGTTCGTTAGCTACTACATCCTTCGTAAACGTACTATTTTAAATTAAAAATTTATCCTTTTATACTGCCAGTTCAAATTATATTGCAGATCCACTAAATTTCTACCATTTCGGAATAAAATAAAATATTCAAAATTATTGAAATTAAACCATTTAAAATTCCAAAACAATAAAAACATTTTTAAATATTAAACTAAATGGTCAAAAAATCTGGGCCATTACATTCTTTCCCCCTTAAAATAATTTCGTCCTCGAAATTGCTAAGGTAGAAAAATGAACTTTATAACTAGGTTAAAATTATTTGGTTACTCTGATTTCACTTAACCAATCTATTCTAATTAATTTATTAATTTATTTCTATAAACGAAAATTTTTAAAAATTCTGAAAATTTTCTAATATTCGAAATTTCTGAAAAATTTCGCCAGCACCTCCTTTGTACTGGTCAATAGCTCAAACTCCAACTCGCCTCCCTAGGCCTTCTTCAACCCAAAAGAAAATCTAACAGCCAAGTGGCTTGCCCAGCAGGTTCATAAATCTCATCAAACTCATATGATTATATACGTGTACCTTTTTGTCGACATTCAATTCTGCTATCAATTTAGCATATACCACTATCATCCCAATCAAACTCCCAATCACTTTTATCTTCAACACGACCATCCGCTTATAACCAAGCCAAATTTCAATCAAACTGCAATTCCAATCTCAATTCAAATTTCTTGCTCGACCATCCATTTCTATCCCAGATTTTCTCTAATCTAGTCCAATTCTACTTGATACCATTCTATTTCAATTCAAATCAATTTCCACTGAACTGCCTTCTATTCAATTTCAAATTTGCTTTCACAAATTTCTATTTAATTTGTGTTTATTTCAATAATCTGTACCTGGGAGTTTCAAATAGCTTTGCCTTTTCCAAAAATCAAATATCCCTTTGGAATATCAAAACAACTCGGTTTCTCAAAACAATTCAAAAACAAAATCTTTGGTAGTAATCCGTCACTTACAAACTCGAAAATGAGCACCGATGATGTCCGGATCAACATCGGAATTTATTTTCCAGCTATCAAATTCAATACTATAGCACTTTCAAAACCCATTTTTAAACATTTTCATTTTGAAATTCATTTCAAAATATCCCTTTCCAATGCTTGTAACAAATTTAAAATCTCCCAGGATTTTAAAATTCACTTATATTCAATTTAATTCCATTTACAACGCTTATTCAAATTTTAGCAATTTTAATTCCAATTCTGAACTTAAATTCATATTTAATTCATCTGATTTCATATATTTCACTTATATGAATTTTGATTTGTTATTTACATAACCATTTCACATTTTATAATCTTATTCGATTATAATCACAACCAACACATTCAATATACTATAATAATTTCAAATATCTATACTTTGCTTATATCAAAATATAATTTGGGTAAAATTATTTCATTTACCCTTTTTTCAAAACATATCGTGTCGACCCATCGTATTCAAGTGTTTATAAACTCCTATCGATACAGTGGATCAAACTGATCGAATAGAACTCATAAACGACTCAACCAATAAATCTCCACGGTATAAAATCATTTTATATAAAATAACAAATACGTTCACTCTTATATATACACTCAAACTCAGTCTAGTGCATTACTAACCCCATCTCTACTGAGTCACGCCACAGAGCCAAGGTAAATCACCTAACCTTCAGCTCTGATACCAACTGTAACGACCCGGAAAAAGACGACCTTGATTATCCGATATACAACACATATCGAACATCAAGGGTCGACAATTACCGAATAGTTAATGAAAGAATTTAGAGGGTGAGGATAGATAAGATAGAAAATTAGAATAGAAGAAGAAAAAGAAGAACACAACATCAGAGTAACACGAATCTCACAGCGGAACGAATAAAATATAATATATCACATAACTTGAAATCAAAAGCAGTATATGCATACAATACCATTATCAGAGTACAACCCTTGCATCACAGCGGAAATAAACAATAGCTATATAAGTCCTGAAGCCTCCTGCTCCAAGCTCTCCAAGTCTATCTGTAAAATCCTGACTACTTGATTGCCCATACAAATTTGGGCACCCAAGAGTTTAGGGAAAACAAAACAAAATAAAACTTTGGGTCAGTCATGGGACTGGTGTGAGTAAACTCCAATCATTTGGTTTAACTTTTCAAAATCCTTTTCAAAAGAAAAGATAATCGTAAGACCAATCCACACATAAATACGGATGGCTTTTACCTTACGATAACCCAAAACACTTTGGAAATCATATATTATCTGATATTATAATAATGTCTAATCACAAGTAATTAAAATCTAGTAGAACGCTTGCATCTCACGCTCTACATATATAGTATACAAATCAAACTCGCGGGCACTTATTGGAGATTGGATTCCGACTTTGACAAGGTATGGGACCACCTGCCGATAGTGTATCTCTAGAGGCGAATACACTGGGTTCAACAAGAACATCTTGCAACCCGGCCCTCACATGACCGACCACTCATTTCGCTTGAGTGTATCGAATATATATCACCAACGGTTGGGATCAGCAACCGTCTCCCGAATGGGGCAGCATCGATAGATTTAAGAAGCAATTGGAATTTTTCTAGATAGGTGATTATACATCCTAATGGGTGCGACCCACATAGCCATGCTGCCTGCCCGATTTTTGTCATTTCCCGGTTGATGAGGCTAGAGGCCACGCTTATCTCTGACAGATCATTCACTTTGAATGCCACATCGTCATACTCGCCAAATCACAAATTGATTTCCCCAAAAACACCACGGGTATAAAGCTAAGAGAAACGAATTCCTCCGCCACCAAACGTAAGTATGTTTGAAGATATCAACTTACGCGATCAATTGAATATACTCTGTCAGGCATTCTTCCATACACGTTTGTCCTGGGACTGGACAAACCGAAGGCACTATTCTGTAAACAGGATAGCCCTTGCACTTTACTCCGTCTTCAATATATTCAGCATACTTGATTCGCAACGCTTATTCCAATATGGAGTGGTTCTGTGGATAATAATCCAACCGGTCTCTCCATATTAACAACGTAAAATGGTCAAAACCTTTGATAGTCGGTGATTTAACTATCAAATGAAAACATGTCTGTGTGCAAACAACGATATTATTTCCAGATGGAAATTCTATCGATCAATCATCAATCATCATTAATTCTTAAATTAAATTATCATAAATTTATTCTTTTCCTTATTCCTGTTTCCCTATATTTCTTATTTACTATATTTAGAAAATATACGTTATTAACAATGGAAAACATTTCCACTTCTTGTTTTCTATATTAGAAAATATCCTGATCTTATTTGGAAAACATTTCCAAAATTCCTTCATTGGGTTTAAACAGATGTTTGAATAAACATCGCTATGTCAACACAGACCATTATGCTCATTAACTAAATTCACTTAACCACTTTTCACTATCGAACTTATCCACTTCTTAGTTAAAACTGAAGTCAATCAAGTTGGGGTTTAATTACCTCTCAGACCTTAACTGAACAACATTTCTAACTTCGAAACAGACAAAGTTCACCTTTTTACACTTTCAACCACTTACTTACGTAACTCTCGGATTCTATTTACGAATCCACTTCCTTTACGGAAGTCATTTGATTATAATAATGGTGTTATAATCCCCTGCGTCCGAAATATAATAACTTTAATATGACTTTTTCTTTCTAGCTCAAATAAATACACGAACAACTAATTTATCAACTCCTATTCGGTTAACTATAATCTATAACCCTTATTCTATTAACTTTTACTGGATTAACTCTTATTTGGATAACTCGGTTTGATTAACTCATCTTGATTAAATCAACTCGACCAACTTACTTGATCAGCTCAACTTGACTAACTTAACTTAATTAACTCGACTTATTTAACTCAACTTATTTAACTTAATTTGACTAACTATTATCGAATAACTAATATTCGATTAACTTATATTCGACTAACTATGTCTGTTTTTAACTTCATTTTGAATAGCTAATATTTGATTTAACTTCATTCGCTTGACTCTAGATCGCAGCGATCACAATGGTTACGCCTGATTCCCTCAGGAAACATCCGACCACCTTAGGCTATCTGCAGCCCTGCGAATTTCGCTAGCAGTCGTGCTAAATGGCAATTTATACTGAATAACTACTTCTATTTAACTCTATCTCGAATAACTAAGTTCGATCAACTCTAATTGAATAACTAATATTCAATTTAACCCTTATTCGGTTACTATATTCGAATTACTCTAGTCCGATTTGATTCAAACCGCTTAACTCTAACTGATTTACTCTACTGGTTAATTCTAACTAACTAACTCTAACTGTTTGACTCTAACAGCTTAACTCCAACGGTTTAATTCTAATAGATTAACTCCAACTGTTAGACTCTAATAGTTTAACTCTAACAGTTTAACTCTAATGGTTTAACTCTAACTGTTTAACTTTAACGGTTTAACTTTAACTGACTAACTTTTCTGATTAACTCTAATGGTTTAACTCTAACTGTTTAACTCTGACAGTTTAACTTTGGTTGATTAACTCTTTTGAATAAACCCCTTTGAATTTTCTCTTTTGAATAATTCCATTTAAATAACTCCTTTTGAATAACTCTTTTGAATAACTCTTTTGAATAACACTTTTTGAATAACTCTTTTGAATAATATTTTTTTCTATTTGTTTACTTAACAAATAACTATTCCCTTTTTACTTCTATTTATTTAACAAATAATTATTACTTTTAGCTTTTCCATTTTTTCTCTACATAAATATCTCTTTTAACTTTCCTTTATTCCCTAAATGAATATTCGCTTTTCAATTCCATTTGTAATCGTTTTACAAATGATTCCCTTTTGATTTCTATTTGTAAAGGTTTCACAAATAGCTACTTTTTCCCTATTCTATTTGATTTGCAAATATTTTCCTTTACATTTGTTTTACAAATGTATTTCCTCTATGTTTGTTTTTCTTTTCAAATCTTCTCCTTTATATTTGATTTCACAAATATTTTCCTTTACTCAATTTCTTTGATTCTATAATTATTTTCCTCTATGAAACTCTTTTCCTTTTATATATAAAATCTATTGATTTTATATAAATAATTTATTTTCAAAATATACTTTGAAAATTCCTTTTCACTTCCCGTTATCATTTATGGTATAAAAATACCAAATCAAAAGGTTTGATCATCATCCAAACACACGGGTTCAACGACAGATGATATAACACATCATATAACAGAATATATGAAAAACGGTAAATAAATGTTGAGGAATCCAGTTGGATCCCTCAGACCTGTTTCCCTGCATCCACAGATGTTACACAATATAATTCACATCAATTTCATTTCAATATGAGGTATTCTGATAAACAAAATCAACATCGGTTAACGATATATATAACTATATCGGTATTTTCAACCAGCTGACTAGCAGTTTAACCAAACAATCAACACTCAGCAATTCAATCAATATTTATCAATTCTAAAAATACTTTATAAAAATATAAAGTGTTCAGAGTTAGTGAGATTTACTCACATTGGATGGTTTATCGTTGAATAACGATAATCGGTCATTGATTTGGTTCAGACGTTAAATTTCACCATAAATCCAAACGAGCTCCAATCCACTTGCGGTCAGTTCCATTGCGTAGTGCTCGTCCATACGATCCCAACGGATCCTGTTTCGTTAAATTTCGTTAATGTATGCAAAAGTTATGCTATTTACAATATTTACCTAATTTAAATGAATATATATTTAATTAAATTAATTTTATATTAATTAATTTCTAATTGCGTTATTAGCCAAATTACCTTCCCTGCCCTTCTAAAAAATCCTACTTTCCCATCTCTAGCCATATTCAATTTTTTTTTTAAAATTGAAAAACCATTTTAGTATTAATTAAATTTAATTTTCAAATAAAATATTTAAAAATAGTCATTTAATTATAACTTAAAATTTTTAACCCGGATCAAAAATCTGCTTCCACTCATTTTAAAGTATTTTTCGATAAGAATCCAACGGTCCTTGTTTCGTGGAAATCCGACTTGTTTTGAAAAAGTTATAAGCTTTTAAAGTTTATGGTTAAAAATTACGAAAATGCCCCTGGTCTGTTTTAATTTCAAATTAAATTTTAATTTTAAATTTAAATTAATCATCCCATCCGTCGGATCAGTTAGGGATAGCCAGGGAGAGCAGGAAACTATATTTTCCAAACTCAAGCCTTAGACACTATCCTCTCTGTCACCGTTAGAATGTTCTGATAATTATTTTTACAAATTCTATTTTAATTATAATATATATATATATATATATATATATTACACAAATAAATAAATAAATAAATAAATATTATTTAAAAACTTACCCCGTGAAGCCTAAGCCTCTGCCTAAGAGTCCCTAGCTCCCCGTCTTGCCCTCCTTTCTCCCTTCCTTCCCTTTTCCCTATTTCCTAATATTTTATTATTATTTCTGCCATTGCCAAAGCTTGAAAGAAGAGGAGGAGGATTGAGTTTAAAATGAAGGTGTGGGGGGCTACTTATAGTCGAAGGAGTTACATGGATTGCTGAGGTGGCGCGAATCCAACGGTCGAAAATGGATGGCTAGGATTAATCCTTAAATTAATTAAATTATAAATAAATTTAATAATTTATGAATAGTAAAGTGTGTTTTCTCAACCCTATTCGGACGTTAATTTGACTTACTTATTGATACCTTATCCAAAATCTTTTTCAACCATGTTGTTCAATTTTTCTTGCTCTTCAATACTATATAAAAATATATCAATTTTGAATTTGTTTGAACTTTCAAATAATTTAAATTCAAATTCAAAATAGTGTTTTGTGTTAGTTTCAACACCTTCCAGTCTCATGTTGGAGTATCAAACGATAACGGTTTTCAGAAATTCTTCCACCATCTGGTCCGGTTTTTAACGTACTTCAATCCTATGTATTCAAATCAAAAATCGGAGTTCGTTTAGATTTTCAAATAATTTATTTAAATTTTGTTTCCTTAATAACTTTTTATATCCGTTATAGGATTTTCCCAGATTTCATATATAGCTAATATCCTATGTTTAGAATTTTCCTGGATAGGTCTCAGGTTCCAGTTTTGCCGTTAGCATTAGCAAATTCCAATTACCGTCAAAATTTAGTTCAAATTTTGACCTTTTATTTTTTCTTTTCCACATACGGATGCCATTTTTGACGTAACTTGGTTGGTTACCTAATTTCATCATTTCGAATTTAATGAAACTGATTTCATCGAAATCCGAGTTCGTTAGCTACTACATCCTTTGTAAACGTACTATTTTAAATTAAAAATTTATCCTTTTATACTGCCAGTTCACATTATATTGCAGATCCACTAAATTTCTACCATTTCGGAATAAAATAAAATATTCAAAATTATTGAAATTAAACCATTTAAAATTCCAAAACAATAAAAACATTTTTAAATATTAAACTAAATGGTCAAAAAATCTGGGCCATTACAGTTTTAGAGTCTAAACAACTCAAAGAACAATGCGTAAGATGATGCATAACTCTCAAGAACAATCACAAATAAGAAGAATGAAAATCTAGAAATCTAAATATAAAAAACAAGAAGAAACTTTATTTCTTAAACTGCACCAGCGCACTGGTATTGTGCATTGATGGACATTACAAATTGAGGATGTAATTCTTTTAAAAGACCCTAAACAAAGTGCGTTGCTATGGTCACGTGCATGGTGGTCCTTGGAGATCTCCTTAACACTTTTATGGTTCGGTTGACTGCTATCTCAATGCGTAGATCAATGTATTGACAAGGTACATGTTCATTGGAATGGTAATTCATTACTCTAGGAAAGTTCTTTGATGATTGTAAGGCTCTTCATTTGGTATGTACCTTGGTAATTGGTCCAATGTATAAGACATGTAGAAATGATGAAATATGAAGTCTGTATGCATGGCCCTGGGTATTGTAGTTTCAATTAACATTAATTTTGTGAAAATGAAAACGCCTGAATCTCATAGCACACATAGCATGACCTTGATTCACAGTTTTGACGTGAGCTTCTCCAGTAAAACATCGAGGCTAGCATAGGAGTGTTAATGTAGATAATAGTCAACCTACCATGCACCTGACAGGACCAGGCTTGAGTCCTAAGGACGATTACAATTTACCGCATGTGGTGAGATAGGATAGTCATTGATGTGTAATCCTTTTCAATAAGGATGGGACCAAATTACATTTAAGATTATTATTCATATAGTATGATACTGTTTCAGGGTACGACGCAGATAGGTCCAGAAAGTATTGTACTTAGGGTTAAATCATGTTATCTCACTAGCATAGTAGTATATCTATATTATATTTTATTTACTCATGCAAATACATATATCAGACCTACTTCCATGTTTTTCTACCTATATTCTTCAGGTTAAGAGTGTCTAGCGTGATAGATATAGGGACATTATAAAAGTTATTTAAGTTTTGATTGTATAAACCCATGTATTGTTATAACGAATTGCAAACTGAAGGTTATATTTATTTATGTGGTATAAAGTATTTATTTTACCATTCACTTTGAGATTAAAAAAGTTAAGGTAATATTGTTTTTATCTTATGCTCTATAGGTGTATCACATGTATAAACTTCCACGAACTTATTGTTTTGCAATTTCATTATGTAGTTATGGAGTTCAAAATTTATGGGACATTACTCTACTTATGAGTGGGAATATTTTTAGGAGAGCTTTGTATTTTTTAATTCTTTGAGGAATTTTGTATATGTTAAACCTAAATTTACAACCCTGTAATTCCCTAATAAAATATCAAACCTTATATTTGTCATAACCTCAACTATATTGTATTAAAATAGGAGAACTTTTTCGTTATTGCAATTTAAATAATTTATATTCCATTCGACTTTAAGGTGGTGTTTGGTTTATTATTTGTTATATATTTTGAGTTTTCAAGTAAATGGACAACAGAAGGGATGAAAAGAAGTTGGAGGAACGGCGGGGAGGTTGGAGTGACGACGGAAGGATGAATTGTGTTTCATCCATCCATTATTTCCCAGAACATGGAAAATAAGAAAAGTTGTTTTCTTTTTTATATGTTAAGTTCGTTTTCTAAAACGGTCATTTTCTATGATTTATATGTGTTTTTTGCAATTTCATTATTGCGAAAATGGAAAACTAAAAATGATGAACCGAACGCATCCTTGTTTTTCTACTTCAATGTTGAAGGGTTCCAAAAGTAAAATAAGTTGGGAATTAGTGTGTAAAATGTGAATTCTCCCCTTCGTAGTTTGCACAGCCCATTTTCGTAATTATAAAACTATGAATCCTATTAACAATATTTTTTGTCAACACCGGAGATAGGTCTACGGAAGTGTACCTAAGGGGAAAATTAGGTAATCTAGCTTTCACGAGTTTGAGATAGTTCACCATTTCCTAGATATCAAGGTTTAGATCCCAAAAGATTAGTTACTCTTCCCCCAATGGGGGTGAGCATCACGCTTTAGAGACTCAAAAACCAACAGTTATCCTAGGATAAGGGTTCCCTAATTACAACCCTTGGTCAAGGACTAAACAACTTGTTGGAAGGGTTTCGCAAGAACTCTGCGGAAGGATCTAGGCTTAAGTCGAAACCTATGACCGTGTGGGGAGCATATGGAGTGTTGTATAGGAGATAACTAAAGAATCACATAAGAAACCCATGATAAAGTACTTTAGGTGTCGATCGTCTCTTTATTGCTATTTGATTTGAAGTACATGAATGATTACAGTAGACATCCCCAAATTGATTTAGAAATTAGGGTTTACTCTAGAGAAAAAGAGTACAAGAATGAGAAATGAGAAATCGACCCCCAAAATGAGACCCCTAGGGTCTTATTTATATACAAATCGGGATTTCTTTTGCTATTGGACCAGTAGAAACCCTTGTCGGCCGCTTTTTCCTTTGGTCTCGGAAGTCTTGGCTCTTGGTCGCCTTACCTTTTTGTTCTGAAGGCCTTGCTTGTGGATTTTTGAGGTGCCAGCTGTAGCTCTAGGGGGAATGGTCCTAGTCTTTGGATCTTTTGGCTAATGTCACGTCTATCTTCTTTATATTGCTGCTAAGCCTGGCGGTGTGAATAGCTTTCGGATGGTTTCTGCTTCTGAATGCAGGCTTCTGGTCATGGGTCTCAGTCTTGCCAATGACACTTTGTGGAGCTTGTTTTCATGATTCAAGTAAATGGCTACCAGATCCGCTACCCCTGTCGGTATCAATACTAAGAAAATTAGTGTGGATAGCTTGTCTTTTCTTGAAGTTCCGGCATGTATCTTGACCTTCCGGAGGGTTTCCTATAGTACTACATTAGTTGTTTACTATAGGTTCCTTTTGGATGTCATTTAATAGGGGTCCCAATGGCTAGTTCCCGGGTAATTCTCTTTTGCTTTGAACCATGTGCGTTTGGTGCTTTCGTCCCTTGATGTATCAGCATTAAGCAAGTTAATACCAATGACCCTTTCGTCTTTCTATGTCTCAGTTTGTCGTGTCCTTTGCTTTCCTCTTTATTAGCTCCCCGCTTTGGATGACTTCTTGTCGGTTATCTTTCCTTTTGGGATTTCCCTGCCGGTAATTTTCCTTCGTGCTGGATTTGATGTATCTTCTTTGATGAAGGTTCCAGTTGCCTGCCCTTCCGGTCACTTCCTTTAGGCTTTTGGATTTACCCTGTGTTTATCTTTTGCTTTTAGAGAATTCTTTCATTCTTACGGCGGTCCGCTACCGCTTCATCGTCAACCTGTCTCAGAATTAATTTTGGTAGTAACAAATCCCTTTATCGCTTTAAGTTTATATAGGTGAAGTTTGATTAGAATATGAATGTTCAAAATGTAAGCTTTGTTTTCCTGAGAGAGGCGTTGAGTCTACTATTTAATATAATATAATTTCGGCATTTGATTTTATTATATTAATGAAAGTATGTTTGTTTAGCCAAGGATATTAACTATTGCATAAGTTTTTGGGAACTGCGGTTTGTATGGATATGGAAGTTTTTGCATTTTAGCAACTAATATAGGACGTGAGAATTTAAGATAGAATATCTTTATATATACTAATGTAAGTATAAATATACTATTGGCATATAATTAATAGTGTATTAATCATATCGTATGAATTAAATATATTAGCAAATAATATTAAAACCCATAAGGAAGGCAAGTATAATTCTAGAGATTTGTCCGTAATTAAAGGAATAATAAATGTACTCATTATACAACATTAATGCATAAATGTAGGAGAGGTTCCCATGAATGTACTCATTATACATATTAGTAGTGTGACTTCGTCATGATGTTAGACATCGGTTATAATAAATATCATAGTGGATGCAATGTTAGTCTTGATTTTGTAGGACAAATTTACCTTATTATTCTCACTGCCAATTCATATAGATAATTAGATAAATATGAGATGTCATGGTTGTATATGGGTCATAAGACGTAGAGTGGTTACATTAAAGATATGTTTAAGGGGTAAGGGAGATATAGCAGTATTAAATTTTCAAGACGGTTGGGCATATTTAGCTAGCAGCTAATTGGCTAGTTAGGTTAGCCCATTAGGGTTAGTGACTTGTAGTATAAGTAGGGACTTAAGAGATTAGGTTAAACTCTTCTCTTCATTTTCGTAGAAGCTACAAGAACTATGATTCTCTAGTTCTTCCTTTCAAAACCTCAAAGCACATTCAAAATCATTTCTAATCTCCTTCAAACATCTAGAAGAGATTGGTTGTTCATTAATATATACATTTAACATCATTTAGAGGATATCTATATTCGTTTCCTTACTGCCTAAATCATCTTAGCATTGATCTTCCTGGATTCATTGATTTGGTGAATGACCTAGATCTCTCACTGTGCTATGTTAGATCGTTTGCTTAGATTAGGTGTTTTTATCACATTTACATGTTAGATTACACAAACCATTATCATTTATACTCATTTCAATTTTGAAACCATAAGGATAAAATAGCCAGTGAAAAATGGATTAAAATAATGAGTTTAGATTCATTAAAATGTGGATATACACTAGATTTATGTATATGAATGGTTATTTCATGTCTTATAAGAATTTGGGTGCTTGAATGTGATTGACAATTCAAATGATTGTTATTTGAATTATTTCAACCGTTGTTTAGATGATATAGTTGATGTTGTGTGTTATAATCATTGAAATTAGGACTTAAAATCAATATTGGATCGCAACAGGTTCAAAGTTCGTCTGAAGCGACCCGAACTTCCCCGGTCTCCGAAGAGATGAGAAAGAATGAATTACTGTGAGGACAAGATAAATCAGAACGCAGACGGAAGAACATTTCATTGTTATTACAACAATTCCATCAAAATACAAGAATATACAGAGTATAAATGAATAAATTACATTCGATAAATATCAGAGATTACAATAAATTACATAGCAGCGGAAAATAATACAAAGCACAACTGAAGGTGATATACGGATACAGAGCTTTCCGGATATCATTCCAGCTGTAAACCAGGATCCTGTGAATATAAATCTGCAAAACCAAAACTACTAGCTGCCCGTGCGGAAAATAGGGGCACCCAGAGTTTAGGTTAAAACAATAAACTCCAGGTCAGTCATGTGACTGGTGTGAGAACTAAAACAGTTATTAATATTGATTTTAAAGTTAGGTAAATCAAGGGACCACGCCGTATAACACGGAACGGGTTTCCTCCCAAGAATACCAGTGCATAGAACAAACAGCGCAATGCTAAATAAAGAAAAATGAAGCTGTTATAAGACCCAGGTCCCATCACACAATGCAACGCAAGCCGGAGGATAGGGTTTTCCCTTATAACAGCCAAAGCATGCTTGATACGTTTAAAACAAATCATTTGATACTATAATAAGTGTATAGTGTCAAAACATTTTCAATCATAAATATAAATCATAGGCGGCATAGCTACCATCTACTATGTCGCCATACTAGTTCTACAATTAAAGCCGAATTACACGTATTTGAAATTGGATTCCGTCATGAGTCGAGGCAAGGGGCAAGCTCCTCTCCGCGTTCGAGACACTCTAGCAAATGTCCCAGGGTTACGCACTCTGGGCAACCCCTGGATCTTCAGGGCCGGTCCTCACTTACGTTAGAGGATTAGTTATGCCTGAACACACGTTTCCCGGTCCTTACAGACCTATAATCGAGGCGCCTCGCATTCCAAAAACCACATAGGTGAAAAGTATATAAATGTCAGGGCTGGTAAGTCACTGACACCACCAAAGCTAGAAAGAAACGTCGTGCTCTCCCTGCAGTCTGTATCCCGTTTTTGACTCATACCGAGGTGTGAGGCTCGCGAATTCACGTTATACACAAAGCTGCCATGTAGGCCGTGCTTTGATCATCAACCACAAGACTCTGCTTTTCAACAAAAGCCTTGATCATTGCATCTTAGTGTGCCACCAAGGTAATTCATGCCATGCGACTGATGTCCATCGATATACAACCTCTGAGCTCATACGTCTCAGAGAAGGGCGTTAAGCAAAAGAATAAATTCTCCGCCGCCAAACAGATGTATATTTAATAGAAATTAATCAACACAGAATAAAATCCAATGTCAGACACACAATCCATTTACAAGTCCGTTCTGGGTCTGAACGAAACCGGAGGCACTTTCCTCGCATATCCATCCATCTCCAAGTACGTCTGGACGACCACCAACTATTTCCATCCTCTTGGGTGTACAGCCCAATCAGGATCGTCAGTAATTACCCAAACGATGTGAAGACTTCCGGTCTTCGACCACCGTCTTCATCTTCGACATATCGTCGAATCAGTTATTCAGAATGGGTATAAACCCGGCCTTTCCGAACAACCCGCGTATATTAAAAACAAATGTTACACAAACACAACATACGCCTCATTCCAATTCATATTCTCAGGGAAAGGTTCCCATTAATTTTATCCAAGATAAATTCTTTAAAATTTATTCTTTAATCTTCCTTTGGATGTCATATCAAACCAATTTATGGTTTTCCAAACTAGTCGAGATTAGCGAATCACAACATAGTAATTATTTATTTTATTTCCCAATCCCAACCTATTCATCCCATGAAGCAAAACTGGTAATACTCCATATCTAATACTATGGTGTTATCGGTAAAATTAATTACAATTTCACGTTCAAATCTAATTAAAGATTTAACTATCGCTTTGGAGCAAAACTGGCGATACTCCATTCTCGCTCATTTCTAAATTTGATAATTTAGATTATAGATTCACATTTCAACCTAATTGCAGATTCGTTAAAACTCCTTTTACTGGGTTAAAGAACTAGGTGTTATTTAAAACACAGTTCACGATAAACCCATGAATCAATTCTATTTAATTCAAATCAAATATATTAGGAATTCCGATTATTTAAAACCCCTTTTTAAATCTAATTTATTTATTTAAAAAAAAAATCGGGTTTTAAATTTAGTTCAATCTAGTTCATGTCGATAAAAATCTATTTTTATCTTTTCAAATATAGAGTTTTTCATCCCAAATTTTCCCAAATCATTTCTTATGATTTTACACAAATTATTACTATTTTTAATAATTTTATCAAGGCCCGTACAGTCGATTTCCATCAACGGCCATCGAACTGCACTTACAGCGACCTTTTTCAAATTTGATTTGGACATAACTCCAAATCCAACCGTTAGATTTTGAATTTCTAATATTCTGTAGAAAGCTCTTTTTGATACGAACCCAACGGTTCCGGTTTTAGGAGAATCCGAAGGTCAGATCTCCCGTAATGTCCGTTTGAAATAAATGGTCGAAATTCACGAACTACCGCGGCGCGGCGCGTTCTATTCAGGACATTATATTATATATATAATATATATTTCATCGATTTCTATTTAAAACGAATTTTATAAATCGTTTTGATTTCGTTTCAAAAACAATTTCAACTTCCATTTCAATTCAAATCCAAAATTGAATCTTTCCTTATAAATTCGTTTTAAAATTCATTTCTATTCAATTCAAATTTCAATTCAATTTGAATTCAATTCAATTCGTTTTCAATTCAATTCGAATTCGTTTTCATTTCTATTCAATTCAAAGTGGTTTTCTATTCGATTCAATTCAAATTGGTTTTCTATTTGATTCAAATTCATTACATATTCAATTGAAATCAAATTCGTTTTCTATTCAAATCAAATTCGTTATATATTCAATTGAAATCAAATTCGTTATAAATTCAAATCAAATTCGTTATATATTCAATTAAAATCAAATTCATTTTCTATTCAAATAAAATTCGTTATATATTCAATTGAAATCAAATTCGTTATATATTCAATTGAAATCAAATTCGTTATATATTCAATTGAAATCAAATTCGTTATATATTCAATTGAAATCAAATTCGTTATATATTCAATTGAAATCAAATTCGTTATATATTCAATTGAAATCAAATTCGTTTTCTATTCAATTCAAATTCGTTATATATTCAATTGAAATCAAATTCGTTATATATTCAATTGAAATCAAATTCGTTATATATTCAACTGAAATCAAATTCGTTATATATTCAATTCAAATTCGTTATATATTCAATTGAAATCAAATTCGTTTTCTATTCAATTCATTTCAAAATCGTTTTATATTCAATTCATTTCGAAATCGTTTTATATTCAATTCATTTCGAAATCGTTTTCAATTCAATTCATTTCGAAATCGTTTTCAATTCAATTCATTTCGAAATCGTTTTATATTCAATTCATTTCGAAATCGTTTTCAATTCAATTCATTTCGAAATGGTTTTATATTCAGTTTATTTCGAAATCGTTTTCATTTCAATTCATTTCGAAATCGTTTTATATTCAATTCATTTCGAAATCGTTTTATATTCAATTCATTTCGAAATCGTTTTATATTCAATTCATTTCGAAATCGTTTTCAATTCATTTCATTTCGAAATCGTTTTATATTCAATTCATTTCGAAATTGTTTTATATTCAATTCATTTCGAAATCGTTTTATATTCAATTCATTTCGAAATCGTTTTCAATTCGATTCATTTCGAAATCGTTTTATATTCAATTCATTTCGAAATCGTTTTATATTCAATTCATTTCGAAATCGTTTTCAATTCAATTCATTTCGAAATCGTTTTATATTCAATTCATTTCGAAATCGTTTTATATTCAATACATTTCGAAATCGTTTTATATTCAATTCATTTCGAAATCGTTTTATATTCAATTCATTTCGAAATCGTTTTCAATTCAATTCATTTCGAAATCGTTTTATATTCAATTCATTTCGAAATCGTTTTATATTCAATTCATTTCGAAATCGTTTTATATTCAATTCATTTCGAAATGAATAAAATCGATATAAATATCGTTCACGTCAAAATGGCATCAATCTTATCAACACGGCTTCATATATTTCTATTTTCAAATATTCTATTTCAAATATTTCTATTTCAAATATTTCTATTTCAAATATTTCGTTCAACACATGACTAATCTCAACGGATGAGTACGGTCAACACATGAACCTTTATTTTATATTAATAAAGATGTAAATTTTATTACTAAAATATTTCGTTCAACACATGACTAATCTCAACGGATTAGTACAGTCAACACATGAACCTTTATTTTATATTAATAAAGATGTAAATTTTATTACTAAAATATTTTGTTCAACACATGACTAATCTCAACGGATGAGTACAGTCAACACATGAACCTTTATTTTATAATATTCTTTATTTTCTAAATTGGAATGAGGCCCAATCAATCACCATATAATGTTAATTATATGGATTTTCATACATCACACGTATACAATAGCATTGAAAAATAATCAACCATCAACCAAAGTGCACTACACTGTATAAGCATCAAATATAGATATCTAACGCTTATAACAGCCTGTCAATCAATCGATCGACATATTTAATCTATCAGGATGAGTGAACTTCAAATTTCATCCCAACACCCGTGTGGGGTTTCAAATCAACAAACACAGATTTTTATTTGTGCAGTTGGGCGATGTGTAAAATTTATCGACCCAATCAATGTCCTTCAAATAGGTGTACATAAACAAACCGTCCGGTTTGTAAATGAATATTTATTTATTCACATTCACGTTAAAAATTATATTTTTAACGACAAAACATTTTATTTTAACTTATGAAATTCTTTTCAGTTCATTCTTTAAATAAAATGATATTTTTATTTTTCTAACTTATTTTAGAAAATTTCGGCGGCATAACGGCACGATACTAGAAACGGGACGAGGCCTAGCCTTATCCCCGGTCTAGTGAAGGCCCACGCCATTCACACATCAATCAAATCCATTCTTTTCACCAAACAATTCAATTTCAATCAAATAATCTAACTAATTTTTGCAATCAAACAAACAAGTCCATGGTCTGTGGACGATTGTGTCGGGTGCTACTAAGCACCGTCTGCATCCTAGTATATATATAATTAGAAAAGAAATTGAAAGGTGAGAAATTCTCACCAATAGCTATCCAATCTCCATGTCACTTCATTCATAGAAATCTTCATCGTTCTCGCCTTTTCGTCATCTTCGTTGCCCGTATTCTCTACATATGTAAAAATCACATTTTCACTTCGCTATTCAATATATAAAAATCGAATTTTTACTACGCTATTCAATATATAAAAATCGAATTTTTACTTCGCTATTCTCTATATAAAGGTCTCGCCTTTTCAACTATAAAGATTTCGCCTTTTCAAATATGAAGTTTTCGCCTTTTCTAATATGAAGTTTTCGCCTTTTCTAATATTAAAATCCGAACTTTTAGATATTAAAAATCCGAACTTTTAGATATTAAAAATCCGAACTTCACGAAAGCAAAAATCCTATTTTTTTCTCTAAAAATATACTCTTTCCTATTTAAGCAAAAATCATATTTCTACATCTTCTATATAGTAAAGATTATATTTTTAATACATTAAAAATATAAAAATCATATTTTTATTACTTTAAAAATATAAAAATCATATTTTGAACACTGCTAAATATAAATATAATAACTGGTTTTATAAATACACTTTAACATAAAAAATAATAATCGGTTTTTAAAAATAAAAACAAAGCAAAAACTCACTGTTAATTTTCGAGAGGGGGAGAGTGGAGTTGTTCGCTACTGGTGGTTCCAGAGGGGTAAGGCGGCACCTCACAGTGTCGGTGGTCGGGCAGTGGGACCTAGGGCGCGGCGCATTCAGGCGATTGGGGAAGGGGGGTCTCGATTTGCATAAGAGAAAAAGGGAGTGTGGGGGCGTCGGAGGGAACTGGAGGAGGCGGAGGCACTGGGGAGTTGCGGGGCTGGCAGGCGACGGGATCCAGGGTTTTAAGGTTAGGGCGTTCGGTCTGCTGGAGGAGGGGAGAGGTAAGAGGGGATCGGATGGAGGGGGGCGACGCTAGAAGACCGGCGGTGGGTGGCGATGGCCTGAGCCAGGCGGCGACGACGATCGACTTCGGGACTGAGGAACGAGATCGAAAGTTTTTTTCTTTTGATTTCAATTTTGAACTGATACGGGGGGGGGGGGGGGGGGCAGAGTATAAGGGAGGAGAGGGTTTTTTTTCTTATTATTATTATTTTATTTATCACTAAAAATCAACTTTTATTTTCGACCTCTAAACGAGGCCCACCGCCTGCCGTCCATAGCGTTTTACCACCATTCCGAACACAATGGGATATGAACCGTAAGCTGATTCGACTGTTACAATCAGTTTCCGTCAAAATCAACATATAACTCTATATATTGAATTTGAACGCGCATTTCAATTTACCGGGGTCACATACTAACTAGAAAAATTCCAAAAAAATATTTTCTAGCTTCGTATTAACGATACGGTCCTAACAAAACTAGTTTCGTCGAATTCTGAGACCGTTAGAAAAATGGTCATTTTCCAGTCGATTAAAATCAACTGAAACTGGTCAAACGCGTTTTCCTTTGCCACGCTCACATATTGATTCGAAAAATTATGAAATTTGGAATCTAGCAATAACTTGACATCACGGATCCAACAAAAGTGGTTTCGTCGAAATCCGAGGTCGTTTGCAAAATTCCCATTTTTAAGGGCCTGAATTCCATAACGACTATTCAGAATTTTCAACTGGACATATCTTTTGATTCCCGCTATGAAATTTCGATTTTTCGGATTCGTTGGAAAGATATTCACAATTAGATCCTAATGTTTTTGGTTTCACTAAAATCCGGATTGTTTTGCACCCGGTACATTCAATTGAAGTTTGAAATCGAATTATCGAACTACCGCACCATTTTCAATTCTATTTATATTTATATATAATTATTTATATTCTAATGGCGACGCGTATAATATATACGTTCTATATATATTCAAAATAAATTTCTCGTCGATATTATTTAAAATAATCCATTTTAAATATTCAAAATTCGCTAAAATTGCCAAAATAAAAATTTTAAACTGGCCCAGATTTTCCGGGTTATTACAATCTCCCCCACTTAAAACTTTTCGTCCCCGAAAAGGAACAAAGTCGAAAGTGGTTTGATTAATCAACCCTACATTCGATCTGGCTTCCATTCTCCAATTTTCAGTTTCTGAGAATTTTCAAATTTTCAAAAATTTGGCTAACACCCTAAATTTTCGAAAAATTTCGCCATAACCTCCCCTGCACCGGGAGCCACGGGAAAATCCCGAAATTGCCATATAGGCCTTCTGATCTCAAAAAGAAAAAGAAAAAGCCAAGCGGCTAGCCAATAGGCTCATAAAATCATCATCACCCAAACAAAACAGTAAATTATAGTAAACATGTACCTATTTGTCGGGCAAACAAATTTTATTCTTCGGCTCTAGCCTCCTTGCTATGACCTGTTCAATGTAAGTATATGTATATGCAAGCAAATGCAACCAATTTTCAATACAATTCAATATTTGATGCAATTAGGCATAAATGTTCAAAATTGTCAAACAAATAGACAAACAACACAAACATCAATCAATTAGTGAATTTAACGTTTCAAATTCATAAATTTGACATATATACAGAAAATCATGTTTTTAATGCCAATTCACAACAAAGTGTTCTAGCTATATAAGTTTTGGTTCTCACACCAGTCTAATGGAGATATATAGAAAATCACACCTTCGAAACATGAAAATAATTACTAATGATGACGCGTCAATCATCAGAATCAGGTCCGGGCGACTAGAGTGTGATTCTATATCTATCTAATATATTAAAACTTCGAATATACGTTCATGACGCGTATATGCAAAACTTTTATATACTGGACTGTCCATATTCAACATAAATGAAATATTCATATACGTATAAAACGATTTAAATTTTCAAAACATATTGTTTTCAATTGGAAAATATACTCTTCACACTCGTTCTAGGATACTACTGATCCTATCTCTAACGAGTCATTCTAATTGGATATTACTCATCCAATATCTGATGAATTCTTTCGTATGGTTCTAATGTGTCTTGTTCTCGAGCTCTGTAAACCAAAGCTCTGATACAAATGAAGCGACCCGAACTTCCCCGGTCTCCGAAGAGATGAGAAAGAACGAATTACTGTGAGGACAAGATAAATCAGAACGCAGACGGAAGAACATTTCATTGTTATTACAACAATTCCATCAGAATACAAGAATATACAGAGTGTAAATGAATAAATTACATTCGATAAATATCAGAGATTACAATAAATTACATAGCAGCGGAAAATAATACAAAGCACAACTGAAGGTGATATACAGATACAGAGCTTTCCGGATATCATTCCAGCTGTAAACCAGGATCCTGTGAATATAAATCTGCAAAACCAAAACTACTAGCTGCCCGTACGGAAAATAGGGGCACCCAGAGTTTAGGTTAAAACAATAAACTCCAGGTCAGTCATGTGACTGGTGTGAGAACTAAAATAGTTATTAATATTGATTTTAAAGTTAGGTAAATCAAGGGACCACGCCGTATAACACGGAACGGGTTTCCTCCCAAGAATACCAGTGCATAGAACAAACAGCGCAATGCTAAATAAAGAAAAATGAAGCTGTTATAAGACCCAGGTCCCATCACACAATGCAACGCAAGCCGGAGGATAGGGTTTTCCCTTATAACAGCCAAAGCATGCTTGATACGTTTAAAACAAATCATTTGATACTATAATAAGTGTATAGTGTCAAAACATTTTCAATCATAAATATAAATCATAGGCGGCATAGCTACCATCTACTATGTCGCCATACTAGTTCTACAATTAAAGTCGAATTACACTTATTGGAAATTGGATTCCGTCATGAGTCGAGGCAAGGGGCAAGCTCCTCTCCGCGTTCGAGACACTCTAGCAAATGTCCCAGGGTTACGCACTCTGGGCAACCCCTGGATCTTCAGGGCCGGTCCTCACTTACGTTAGAGGATTAGTTATGCCTGAACACACGTTTCCCGGTCCTTACAGACCTATAATCGAGGCGCCTCGCATTCCAACAACCACATAGGTGAAAAGTATATAAATGTCAGGGCTGGTAAGTCACTGACACCATCAAAGCTAGAAAGAAACGTCGTGCTCTCCCTGCAGTCCGTATCCCATTTTTGACTCATACCGAGGTGTGAGGCTCGCGAATTCACGTTATACACAAAGCTGCCACATAGGCCGTGCTTTGATCATCAACCACAAGACTCTGCTTTTCAACAAAAGCCTTGATCATTGCATCTTAGTGTGCCACACAGGCAATTCATGCCATGCGACTGATGTCCATCGATATACAACCTCTGAGCTCGTACGTCTCAGAGAAGGGCGTTAAGCAAAAGAATAAATTCTCCGCCGCCAAACAGATGTATATTTAATAGAAATCAATCAACACAGAATAAAATCCAATGTCAGACACACAATCCATTTACAAGTCCGTTCTGGGTCTGAACGAAACCGGAGGCACTTTCCTCGCATATCCATCCATCTCCAACTACGTCTGGACGACCACCAACTATTTCCATCCTCTTGGGTGTACATCCCAATCAGGATCGTCAGTAATTACCCAAACGATGTGAAGACTTCCGGTCTTCGACCACCGTCTTCATCTTCGACATATCGTCGAATCGGTTATTCAGAATGGGTATAAACCCGGCCTTTCCGAACAACCCGCGTATATTAAAAACAAATGTTACACAAACACAACATACGCCTCATTCCAATTCATATTCTCAGGGAAAGGTTCCCATTAATTTTATCCAAGATAAATTCTTTAAAATTTATTCTTTAATCTTCCTTTGGATGTCATATCAAACCAAATTATGGTTTTCCAAACTAGTCGAGATTAGCGAATCACAACGAAGTAATTATTTATTTTATTTCCCAATCCCAACCTATTCATCCCATGAAGCAAAACTGGTAATACTCCATATCTAATACTATGGTGTTATCGGTAAAATTAATTACCATTTCACGTTCAAATCTAATTAAAGATTTAACTATCGCTTTGGAGCAAAACTGGCGATACTCCATTCTCGCTCATTTCTAAATTTGATAATTTAGATTTTAGATTCACATTTCAACCTAATTGCAGATTCGTTAAAACTCCTTTTACTGGGTTAAAGAAATAGGTGTTATTTAAAACACAGTTCACGATAAACCCATGAATCAATTCTATTTAATTCAAATCAAATATATTAGGAATTCCGATTATTTAAAACCCCTTTTTAAATCTAATTTATTTATTTAAAAAAAATCGGGTTTCAAATTTAGTTCAATCTAGTTCATGTCGATAACAATCTATTTTTATCTTTTCAAATATAGAGTTTTTCATCCCAAATTTTCCCAAATTATTTCTTATGATTTTACACAAATTATTACTATTTTTAATAATTTTATCAAGGCCCGTACAGTCGATTTCCATCAACGGCCATCGAACTGCACTTACAGCAACCTTTTTCAAATTTGATTTGGACGTAACTCCAAATCCAACCGTTAGATTTTGAATTTCTAATATTCGTTAGAAAGCTCTTTTCGATACGAACCCAACGGTTCCGGTTTTAGGAGAATTCGACGATCAGATCTCCCGTAATGTCCGTTTGAAATAAATGGTCGAAATTCACGAACTGCCGCGGCGCGGCGCGTTCTAATCAGGCCATTATATTATATATAATATATATTTCGTCGATTTCTATTTAAAACGAATTTTATGAATCGTTTTGATTTCGTTTCAAAAACAATTTCAACTTCCATTTCAATTCAAATCCAAAATTGAATCTTTCCTTATAAATTCGTTTTAAAATTCATTTCTATTCAATTCAAATTTCAATTCAATTTGAATTCAATTCAATTCGTTTTCAATTCGAATTCGTTTTCATTTCTATTCAATTTAAAGTGGTTTTCTATTCGATTCAATTCAAATTGGTTTTCTATTTGATTCAAATTCGTTACATATTCAATTGAAATCAAATTCGTTTTCTATTCAAATCAAATTCGTTATATATTCAATTGAAATCAAACTCGTTATAAATTCAAATCAAATTCGTTATATATTCAATTGAAATCAAATTCATTTTCTATTCAAATAAAATTCGTTATATATTCAATTGAAATCAAATTCGTTATATATTCAATTGAAATCAAATTCGTTATATATTCAATTGAAATCAAATTCGTTTTCTATTTAAATCAAATTCGTTATATATTCAATTGAAATCAAATTCGTTATATATTCAATTGAAATCAAATTCGTTATATATTCAATTGAAATCAAATTCGTTTTCTATTCAATTCAAATTCGTTATATATTCAATCGAAATCAAATTCGTTATATATTCAATTGAAATCAAATTCGTTATATATTCAATTGAAATCAAATTCGTTATATATTCAATTCAAATTCGTTATATATTCAATTGAAATCAAATTCGTTATATATTCAATTGAAATCAAATTCGTTTTATATTCAATTCATTTCGAAATCGTTTTAAATTCAATTCATTTCGAAATTGTTTTATATTCAATTCATTTCGAAATCGTTTTCAATTCAATTCATTTCGAAATCGTTTTATATTCAATTCATTTCGAAATCGTTTTCAATTCAATTCATTTCGAAATCGTTTTATATTCAGTTCATTTCGAAATCGTTTTCAATTCAATTCATTTTGAAATCGTTTTATATTCGATTCATTTCGAAATCGTTTTATATTCAATTCATTTCGAAATCGTTTTATATTCAATTCATTTCGAAATCGTTTTCAATTCAATTCATTTCGAAATCGTTTTCAATTCAATTCATTTCGAAATCGTTTTATATTCAATTCATTTCGAAATCGTTTTATATTCAATTCATTTCGAAATCATTTTATATTCAATTCATTTCGAAATCGTTTTCAGTTCAATTCATTTCGAAATCGTTTTATATTCAATTCATTTCGAAATCGTTTTATATTCAATTCATTTCGAAATCGTTTTATATTCAATTCATTTCGAAATCGTTTTATATTCAATTCATTTCGAAATCGTTTTATATTCAATTCATTTCGAAATCGTTTTCAATTCAATTCATTTCGAAATCGTTTTATATTCAATTCATTTCGAAATCGTTTTATATTCAATTCATTTCGAAATGAATAAAATCGATATAAATATCGTTCTCGTCAAAATGGCATCAATCTAATCAACACGGCTTCATATATTTCTATTTTCAAATATTCTATTTCAAATATTTCTATTTCAAATATTTCTATTTCAAATATTTCTATTTCAAATATTTCGTTCAACACATGACTAATCTCAACGGATGAGTACGATCAACACATGAACCTTTATTTTATATTAATAAAGATGTAAATTTTATTACTAAAATATTTTGTTCAACACATGACTAATCTCAACGGATGAGTACAGTCAACACATGAACCTTTATTTTATAATATTCTTTATTTTCTAAATTGGAATGAGGCCCAATCAATCACCATATAATGTTAATTATATGGATTTTCATACATCACACGTATACAATAGCATTGAAAAATAATCAACCATCAACCAAAGTGCACTACACTGTATAAGCATCAAATATAGATATCTAACGCTTATAACAGCCTGTCAATCAATCGATCGACATATTTAATCTATTAGGATGAGTGAACTTCAAATTTCATCCCAACACCCGTGTGCTACTAAGCACCGTCTGCATCCTAGTATATATATATAATTAGAAAAGAAATTGAAAGGTGAGAAATTCTCACCAATAGCTATCCAATCTCCATGTCACTTCATTGATAGAAATCTTCATCGTTCTCGCCTTTTCGTCATCTTCGTTGCCCGTATTCTCTACATATGTAAAAATCACATTTTCACTTCGCTATTCAATATATAAAAATCGAATTTTTACTACGCTATTCAATATATAAAAATCGAATTTTTACTTCGCCATTCTCTATATAAAGGTCTCGCCTTTTCAACTATAAAGATTTCGCCTTTTTAAATATGAAGTTTTCGCCTTTTCTAATATGAAGTTTCGCCTTTTCTAATATTAAAAATCCGAACTTCACAAAAGCAAAAATCCTATTTTTTTCTCTAAAAATATACTCTTTCCTATTTAAGCAAAAATCATATTTCTACATCTTCTATATAGTAAAGATTATATTTTTAATACATTAAAAATATAAAAATCATATTTTTATTACTTTAAAAATATAAAAATCATATTTTGAACACTGCTAAATATAAATATAATAACTGATTTTATAAATACACTTTAACATAAAAAATAATAATCGGTTTTTAAAAATAAAAACAAAGCAAAAACTCACTGTTAATTTTCGAGAGGGGGAGAGTGGAGTTGTTCGCTACTGGTGGTTCCAGAGGGGTAAGGCGGCACCTCACAGTGTCGGTGGTCGGGCAGTGGGCCCTAGGGCGCGGCGCATTCAGGCGATTGGGGATGGGGGGTCTCGATTTGCATAAGAGAAAAAGGGAGTGTGGGGGCGTCGGAGGGAACTGGAGGAGGCGGAGGCACTGGGGAGTTGCGGGGCTGGCAGGCGACGGGATCCAGGGTTTTAAGGTTAGGGCGTTCGGTCTGCTGGAGGAGGGGAGAGGTAAGAGGGGATCGGATGGAGGGGGGTCGACGCTAGAAGACCGGCGATGGCCAGAGCCAGGCGGCGACGACGATCGACTTCGGGACTGAGGAACGAGATCGAAAGTTTTTTTCTTTTGATTTCAATTTTGAACTGATACGGGGGGGGGGGGGGGGCAGAGTATAAGGGAGGAGAGGGTTTTTTTTCTTATTATTATTATTATTATTTTATTTATCACTAAAAATCAACTTTTATTTTCAACCTCTAAACGAGGCCCACCGCCTGCCGTTCATAGCGTTTTACCCCCATTCCGAACACAATGGGATATGTACCGTAAGCTCATTCGACTGTTACAATCAGTTTCCGTCAAAATCAACATATAACTCTATATATTGAATTTGAACGCGCATTTCAATTTACCGGGGTCACATACTAACTAGAAAAATTCCAGAAAAATATTTTCTAGCTTCGTATTAACGATACGGTCCTAACAAAACTAGTTTCGACGAATTCTGAGACCGTTAGAAAAATGGCCATTTTCCAATCGATTAAAATCAACTGAAACTGGTCAAATGCGTTTTCCTTTGCCACGCTCACATATTGATTCGAAAAATTATGAAATTTGGAATCTAGCAATAACTTGACATCACGGATCCAACAAAAGTGGTTTCGTCGAAATCCGAGGTCGTTTGCAAAATTCCCATTTTTAAGGGCCTGAATTCCATAGCGACTATTCAGAATTTTCAACTGGACATATCTTTTGATTCCCGCTATGAAATTTCGATTTTTCGGATTCGTTGGAAAGATATTCACAATTAGATCCTAATGTTTTTGGTTTCACTAAAATCCGGATTGTTTTGCACCCGGTACATTCAATTGAAGTTTGAAATCGAATTATCGAACTACCGCGCCATTTTCAATTCTATTTATATTTATATATAATTATTTATATTCTAACGACGACGCGTATAATATATACGTTCTATATATATTCAAAATAAATTTCTCGTCGATATTATTTAAAACAAACCATTTTAAATATTCAAAATTCGCTAAAATTGCCAAAATAAACATTTTAAACTGGCCCAGATTTTCCGGGTTATTACATCGTCGGAATGACATGAAAAATATAGGCTTGATCCCTAGAAGGCGGCTTGAAGATGTCCAGAAAATTTAAGGTCAAAATAAGCTAAGTACATGGACCATTATAAGTCCATGGCCTATGGACCGGTACCGGCCTCTAGGGAAGCGATTTTTCACTTATAAACTTTTGGCAAGGACTCCTATGGGAAAAAAGAAAGCTATCAGCCAAGTTTGAAGTTAAAAGGAGTTGCATAAGACTTAGAGAATTTTTCTAAGTAATGGACCAGTAAGAAGCCAATACAGACTGGTAGGGGATGAACCAATAGGAAGTTGGAAAGCAAGGGTTGAATATTTCGCGGATACGAAGTACTTAGACAAATTTTGGATAAGTACATAGATTGATACCGATCCTAGCCTATGGACCATTATTGAACCTTCATAGCGATGAATTATGGCATGAGATCCATGGTGGGGGACCTGGAGGCTTCGGTGATCATGCAGGTGGTCTGGGCTTGACAATTGCTTCTTAGGTTAGAGAATTATGGCACGATCAAGTGAAAGACGCTTCGATTGAAACTCAGATGTGGAGTGGTTCAAAAGGAAAGCTATGGTTAGTATGTAGTGAAATATAGCTACATAGTAGTGAAGACATTCGTAGTAGGCGAAGCTATTTGATAATCCATTGGTTGAGTTAAGACTTGAGCTTTGGACAGAGTGAGGTGGCTCTAATGATGGAACACCAAGGAATCATTGATGGCTTAGAGAGTTCAAGTGTTGATTTAAGAGGAGGGTATACTAAATGCTTGGGTCCTGAAGGCACACGTGCTAGATAGATGGGGTCCTGCAAGCATGACAACATGATATAACCTAGTCTTTTAGGTGAGACACTTGGGTCCTAAAGGCAGACGTACTGGACAATTGGGTCCTGAAGGCACGAAGGAGTCACACTAGAACCAGGATTTCCAATAGTCACTAGTTAAGAGAGGATTGCCATACGAATATCAATGTATTCATGGCTTTAGAAGGTGATAGTTAAGATTTGAATGATGGTTGCTTTGTCACTCATACATCTTCAATTCTTGGGTAGACTATCACCTATAGGGCTTAGTGGATGAGATAAGGAATGGGAGCCTGGGAGGCTAGAAAGATTCTCCTATCTTGTGACTTTGCCCACTTCTTCTGTTATTGCTTTGTGTAGCATTATTTCTTTGAGTAGTATGCATTATCATGTTATTATGTGCCGACCCTACAGTTAAAGGGACAAGTCAGGTATGAGACTTAACCTGCCTATTTACATATCTTATAACACAACTTTTGACTCGCTCACACCAGACTATTGTTTAACCCAAGGCTTTATGTCTCTTCTTATCATTTTGTGTTCTCCTCAACGATGCTAATGAGTAGGATAGATATCATGTCAAGTTATATTGGATATTAAGTTGGTGGCGAGCTTGGAGGAGCTATAGCATATACATACCTGTATATATCCACTTCCACTGTTATGAGAAAAATCTAAGAAATTGTAGTGAGGATAACGTGTATTTAGATATTACTGGATTTCATGTACATAACTCTGTGATTTGATGGTATTTCAACTGCTTTATATTTTGTCATCTCTCGCTACATAATTGTCTATATTTCTTAATATATTTTATCCATGCGTTGTGAGATATATGACATATTTGGTTTTGATTATCACTCTTGATGGTCAGTCCATATCATCTTAGCATGCTATAGCGCACTATTTTATCTATTTATATGCAAGTGGTATTGGGAGGTCATCATATTTGGTATTAGAGCTTAGGCTATACGATTTAACTAAAGAATTAGGACATATACGCATAAGAGTGACATATTTGTGGATTCTTGAATCGATATTCATATGTAGTAGTATATATAGTAGTTCGCACTTAAGCATCATTGTTGGGTTTCTCTAGTAAGGACTGACTATACTTGTTATAACTTCAAGATGAGTTGAGCCGCTAGGAACGCAACAAGGAATAGTTCTTCATCTAAGGTAGTTAGTAAATGTAAAGGCCCACAAATCGGTACCATTTGAATCGATTAATTACAACTCACGTCGAACCCAAATTGCACGGAAATACGAATCTTCAGAAGAAAGAAGTTAGACGGTGAGAAAATGGTAAGAAAGAGAAGAATATAAGAAAAAGAAGAAGGATCAAACTAACCAACTCAACATAGAGTCTCACATCGCAGCGGAAATAAATATAATATAGAAATAAATCTTTATAAAGAACTTGTATAGATACTTACATTCATCAGAGTATAGTATAAAACCAATACACTTGGACAGTTATAACAACCTTCCCTAATATACAACACACACTGGAATAAATACTAAATATGTATCATACGTCTGAACTCCTCCAGCCTGTCCTTTAAAGTTCGTAACATACTGACCTGAACCTATAAAACTTGGTCTAACCCGAGAATTGCAAACACCACAGATCAGTTTGGTGAACCAACGTGAGGAAACTCATTAAGTTTATAGGTATCATCCAATTGATTTAAAGTTAAAAATCTTTTTGAAAGAAAAGGATAATCGTAAGATCAGTCCACACATAAATATGAGCGGTTTTTATCTTACGATAACCCAAAATATTTTTGGTATCAAATCCGGTGATATTATAATAGTGTCCATATCAAATAAATAGCCATCTAGCAGGACACTTGCATCTCACGGCCCACATACTTAGTATATAATAAAAAACTGCATGTCACTTATTGGAGAATGGATTCCAACTATGAAAAAGTATGGGACCACCTTCCGAACAGTGTACCTCTAGAGAGCAATACACCAGAGTTCAATAAGAACATCTTGCGAGCCGGCCACACATAACCGGCTACTCGTTCAACTTAAGTGTACCGAATATATTGTCACTCATGGTTGATAGCTAGTCAACCATATTCTGTAAGCTTACAGAAACAATAGAAGAAGGAACAAATAAAATTTCTTTAGATGGTGACAATACACCTTAATGGAAATGACCCACATAGCCATGATGTCTGTCCGATTTTTGTCATTTCCCGGTTAATGAGGCTTAATGTCGCGATTACCTTTCAGAAAACATCACATTTACTTCAGATTCCACATTATCAGATCCATCAAATCACTGATTGACGTCCACAAATATAGTTTGGGTGTTAAGCTAAAAGAAGTTTCCTTCTCCGCCACCAAACTTGGTATATTTGTAAAAATCAATGTACATGACTCTTAGGAAATATTCTATCAAACGTTCGTCCATACAAGTTATCTAGGAACAGGATGAACCGAAAACACTCTCCTAATGCATCTTATATAGAAATCACCCCCAAGGATCAGTAGCAAGAAGTCCTTGTAATCCGAAGATTTCAACCACGATAGAATGACAGTTTATCTCCAGGAGTGACTTAGTGATTATAAGTAATTCTTCCACTATATGAAGATCTATGGTCTTCAAATGCTCCATCTCGACCATCATCTGATATCTTACACATTTACGTATTTGTTGGTTTGAATGGTATTCGAATATAAATTTGATCCCAATCTTTCCATACCAACAATTGATAATAGGCCAGATTTGATAGTCGGTTATTTAACTATTAAATAAAGAACCATGCAACCATGAAGATAAAATGAATTCACTGGTTTCGTACATAGCATCACTTGGCCTCTTTAATTAAAACTAATTAGTGGGTGGTTAATTAAAACTCCTAAGTCTTTCAATGTTTGAAACACAACATTTTACTTCTTATGTAAATATAAGAGTATTCTCAAAACCATTTCATCTTCAATGCTTAGAAAAATATCTTGTAACCATATCTAATTTTCCAATTAACTATCATTTGCAAAACATTTGCTAAAACCATCATTCATTGTCTAGAACTGGGAATAAAGTTCCTTTTATAAAAATATATGTTTACTAACCAAATTAGTTTAACTTATCATTCATAAAGCAACGTTATGGATTCTGTTCTCTATACCATTAACCCCCTTCTTAGAGTATTCATTAATATTCAATAAACCCTTTTCTTAGCATATTCATATAACCAATTTAACAACCTTTGAAATTTTATTAGACAATCTCTTTTATTATAGGAAATCCAATTTATAATCCTTTTCTATATAAATTAACTTATGTATGTAACTCCATTTATAACTTTGCTTTTGCGGAAAACCCGTACTATTATCATTACTTAGAAAATAGTGCTATATACTTAACTGAATGGTATAAGTATAGTTACACTTCATATTTGGGTTAAACTGTGTTAAAGTATACATCGTTTGCTCTGAATTCAATAGTTCTAATTTTACCTCAAAACCTTGCCAATAAGTTGCAATACTCCTCTTATGGAAATAATAAACAGTTTTCAACATCTCTTACCATTACAAACTAATACCATCTCTTAATAATAGTGAAGTCATTCAAGTTGGGGTATTCTACTTGCCTCTCAGACCTTGATCGACAACGTTCTTATTTTAAGATTGATAATAGTTCATAACTCTAAACTAATAACAAAACTCATTTACTATCTAATTTAAAATATGGTTTAATAAACCATTTTCTTGCATTTGAAAGACCAACTTTCAATTATAATTACCTTCAAACACAGTTAATTAAAGGATTAAATAACTTTCATATAAATTTATTAAGTTCAAACAACTGTTTGTTAAAACTACAATTATTAAGTTAATTGAAACAAATTAGTCTAATGACCACTTCCAATTTAAAATTTTGACATAGTCCACTTAAAAAGCATCAGTTGAATGGTTAACTGATTTCCATTAATCCTTCCCCTTAAATTAATAAATAACGTAATTAATTTAAGAACATCGCTCAATTGTCTTCTTAAAAGTAATTATCTCAAATGATTAACTTTTAGGTTAATTTCTGACTAACTGCTTATAAATTATTTAAACATAAGAATTTGAAATATAAAGTATTTATAAATACTTTTATAAAAATAATCGTAAATATCGATTTATTTTTGAACATCTATTTTTATATAACATATAAAATTATAATTGAAAATCTTGCTCTAGTTATAAAGATAAATTTTATAACTTAGATTTTGTCATTCGCATGACGACAATCAACGTCTCAAAGTGGTATAATTCTTAAAATGTTTTGGACTCAATTTAAAATCGATTTTCAAAATTTATATCGACGGTACTAAAGAGCCAAACAATTGCTAAAATAACAAACTGTGAAATAAGGGTTTGTCTCATCTAATTTCACGCTCAACCAAATATATTCAATATATATGATAAACATTATCAATATTAGTGAGGAATCCTGTTGGATCCCTCCAACCTACCTTTCCTTGCATCATAATATCAATATTTCAACAGATATTATAATATATGAAATATAACAACTATTGGTGAGGAATCCAGTTGGGTCCCTCCAACTTGTTTTTACCTACATCACAAACATGCAACCTCAAAATAAAATCATTCAACTCAATATACAAATATAATTTTCAATAACAACAATTCAAGCACTTATCTTTTAATTTAATATGTTTATATTACTATAAACGTGACTAACATGGTAAGTTACCTCATTTGGTAATAATCATTGAAATAACGATTTGATTTCAATTAAATTAAACGAACGTTTAATTTAACCAATTCATCCAATATATATAAAAACATTTAGCATACATCAAACATAGCACACAAATAAAAGCCCAACTTATATGAAATATAAGTGGATCAAATTGAGTGAGTTATACTCACTTGATTCCATTTGTCTAGTGATTCGGTTTTAGTTAAATTAAACAAGCATTTAATTCAATGAAAAATACTAGCTGATTCCAGCTTTGTCCAAACTAGCTCCAGAATGTAGTGCTAGTCAATACGGTCCCAATGTCACTTATTTTGTTCAATTCTGGCCATGCAATAAAAAGTTATCCACGTTTCAACATACGATTTAATTTAAATAATTCATTCTTTAGTTACATAATTATTTAAACTTAATTACTTATGATTAAGGATAACAGACCGATTTAATTCTTTCGTTCCCTTCGCTGCTTCGTATATGAACCCGACATCATGCACGATACCATCATTGTGCCGCCGCACCAAAAATCGACCGCTAGACCTTCATTAGCTACCACCGGAACGAGCGCCTCAACCTTCTTGACCATCAACCCCTGTATTGCCTCGCCTAACGTCGCCTATTGCCTACAGCACCCCTACGACCGCCAAGGCTTTCGGGCTTGATTCCGACCACCACGCCAACCAAAAGATGATCACCACTATTGGTTTTGAAGCTCTCGACGAGCTAGTCACTTTTTGTAGTTGAAGGGTTTTTGGTTAGATGCAAGGATAGGGAGAAAACGAGGAAGAGAATAGGAAGATTTCAGCCGTTAGTTAATTAGGTGGAGATGGCCCAAAATAGGTAACCATGCAATGCAGTTAGGGTTCAGATGGCATGTATAACGGGTTTATATTATTATAATATTATTTAATGAAACTTACACCCTAAGTTTCATGCTTAAACTATTACATACGACCTTCGGTTGTGATGAAAATTGAAATCCTAGCATAACTTAATATTCCGGCCACGATGGAACTGGTTTCGTTGAATTCCGAGATTGTTTGTAAATCTTCCTTTTTAATTTCACAACATGAATTGATACGCATTTATATTGCGCATGATCATAAAATAAATCCAATTGACTTGAAATTGGAAATCTTATAGTAATTAATCACTACGGATTTAATAAAATAAGTTTCATTAAAATCTGAAGTCATTTAAAAATTGATTATTCTTAAGTTCACATTAAATAGATAAAATATAAACGATTAAATAAAAATATGTGCATTTATCATTCGCACGATCAAATGGTAAGTCTGATCGATATTAAAATGAATATCCTATAATAACACGCTAATACGGATCCAATGAAACTTATTTCATTGAAATCTGTGACTGTTTCAGAATTTGCTATTTTTAACATGATTAAAACAAATATAAGATTCTCATTTCCGCCAAATCAACATTGAACTAAATTTCAAAACTCTATCAACTTCCATCATATTCCAATATTATATATAACTATTCAGAAACCATTTTGATCTTTATTAAATTCTAGGTTATTACGATATTCAATTTACTAAAAATTCTTTTATTCTACTTAAGGAATCATTATGGTTTATAAACGGTTCCATAGAGACTTTATGTAAATTTTATTTTGACATAATTAAAAATATATGAGATGAAAACTTGATTTTTCCCTTTCATTGGAAAATTATAATCCAATAGATCCGTACGATTCTTGTTTCAAAGTTGTGACTTATATTGGATACTGTATATTCAGTTGAAGTTCAAAACATAAAACAACGAACTACCGCGGCTGCGGGCTCGTTTTTAATTAAATATAAATTATATGTTCAAACTTCATTCAATAAACAGATTTTATATTATAATTTAAATCTAAACTTCCTTTTATGTTGTCCAATTCATACCATATTACAAATCCAACTTTATTTTGATTATTTTAGAATAAAATTTATTATTTTATTATTTAAATTGAACTAATACTCAAAATCATTGAATTCGAGTTATTCAAATTTCTAAATCAACATTTAAAACCAATTAAAAATGTTCAAACTTAACGGTTAAAAATCTGGATCGTTATAGTGAAGGTAGATCAGGGATGAGAACTCCCGACTACCAAGCTATGATCGATGCCATGATGGCGTCGATCGTGGCAAGAGCCTAAGCTATCCTTGGAATAGCAGTAGGTTGAGACGGTGCTCTTGTGTCGATACTATGAATGGACTTTACCAAGATATGCAAGGATTTTTCCACTTTGGGAGACAAGCCATTTAGTGGGTTTGAGTCTTCTACCATGGTCCAGGAGTGACAAGAAACTTGCGATTATGTTTTTAGAGACTTGGGATTGTTGACGCTACGAAGAGGAAGCTTGCTTGTCGATAGCTTCAGGGTAGGGCCATGAGTTGGGGGAACTCTATCATTCTTATTATCCCCAAAGGAACTTGGGATGATATTAAGATAATATTTGAAAATAAGTTTGTTACTATAGTACATAAGTCTATCTTATTTAAGAAGTTTGTCAAGCTGAAATAGGGGAATAACACAGTCTAGGAATATATCGCTGAATTTGAGGCTCTATCCAAATATGGGCGCTCATTTATTAAAAAATCCTAATCAGAAGAATAAGAAGTTCATTCTGTGATTAGATGGGTATATTAAAGGGAAGCTTGTATATCATATCGAGGATCCGTTCAATAAACTGATTAAGAAGGCTCTTTGGAACGAGAGCATGTTTCCCTATGAAGATTTTTGCTTGTGATGTTTATAAGGAACCAAAACTGCAATAGAGCGATGAAGGTAACAAGAAGAAACAGAACAAGAAAAGGAAGCAGCAGCAGGGCAAAACCCTAATAAGAAGAAATATAAGAGTAAGGTAATTTTCTATAACTGCTAGGATAAAGGTCACTGTTACACATAATGTAAGGCTCCAAAGGTGAAGAAGTGCTGTAACTGTGAAAAGGTGGGCTACCAGAAGAAAGATTGTCCGCAGCTGGTGAGGGGTAAGCAAGTTGTTATGGCTTATGCTTTAGATGCAGTCTCTGCCTCTTCTAGTGCACCGACTACTAAGGAAAAGGGAAAGAACATAGTAGTGCAACGTATTCTTTCTATCAGAGACATTTCTATTAGAGTTTTATTTGATACTGGAGCTACACATTCTTTTATTAATGGTAATTTAGCGTGTAGATTAGACTTGTACCCTAAACTTGTAAATGAGTTTGTGGTTGTGACTAACTCGGTAGGGGGTTCTACTAGTCTTCATATGATTTTTCATGGTCTTATTTTATCGAATCATGGATTCTCCTTTATTTGTGATTGTTTGTTCTTGAACTTTGCATGGTTTGAGATTATCTTGAATTATGCCGAGTTTGGGTTTATCTTTGGTATGGACAAGCTTAGGAAGTATATGGCTATTGTGGATTACGGGAGGCTTAAGGTGACGATTGGGAACACGGAGGGGCAGGGGCTGTGCTTGAATGTTTACTATGAGATGGTTTAATGGTCAGCTATTTATATTTGTTTGGAATTCCATATGAAGTGCTATCATCTGCACCTATTGCTTGTAAGTATCAAAATGTCTTCGAGGAAGTCTCTGGTTTACTGCCGCAATATGACATTAAGTTTAGGATCGACTTGGTAGATTGAGCCAGACCAATTGTTATGCCATCGATACTAATGGCACCGAGAGAGTAGAGGGAGCTTGAGGCGTAGGTTAGAGACCTATTGTGGAAGTGATTCATTCGGAGGATTATCTCCGAATAGGGTGCACCTGTTGTGTTCGTGAAGGAGGATGTCTCGTTAAGAGTATACATGGATTATTGTGAGCTGAATAAAGCTACTAAAAAGAACAAGTATCCATTACCGAGGATTAATGACTTGCTTGATTAACTGCACAAGGAGAATATGTTCTCCTAATTATATTTGGCTATGTGATTTCATCAATTGAGAGTGGAAAATGATAGTGTGAACAAAACAACTTATGGGACAGCGTCGGGTTTCTTTAAGTAGTTAGTGATGTTGTTTGAGTTAACTGTTGAATCGACATATTATGTGGATTTTATGAATAAGGTATTCGGAGATCATCTGAGCAAGTTTATACTTATGTTCGTGGATGATATTCTTATTCTCTCTAGGACGGAAGAGTTACACAAGACTCACTTGAAGATTGATCTTGATGTGTTGAGAAGACATGCGTTGAAGGCCAAATTTTCTAAATGTCACTCTAGGAAGGAAAAAGTGAGATTCTTGGGTCATATAGTATCCGGGCAGAGGATAGCAGTGAATCTTGAAAGGTACCAACGATTCAAGATTGGAATCGACCTAAAAATGCTACAATTATAAGGATTTTCCTTGGTCTAGTTGGATAGTATTGATAATTTATCAAGTATTTCTCCAAGATAGCTGCATCGTTGACTAAGTTGACAGAAGAAGAATTTTTTTTTTGATTGAGAAGCATTGTGCGAGCACGTTTTAATGGTTCTAAAAGAGAGATGAACAAGCATTGGTTATTCCTAGTAGGAATGTAGAGATGAATGTGTACATAGACGCTTGTGTTATAGGTCTTGGTGTTGAACTTAAGCAGAGAGAAAGACTTGTTATTTATGCTAGTTAACAACTGAAACCGCACAAAAGGATTTACCTTACTTATGATTTGGAGTTGCAGCGACTGTTTTGCTCTGAAGATACTAAGGCGTTACTTGTTACGGATCATAAGTTGTTGAAGTACCTTTTCTCTTGGAAAGATCCTAACCTTCGGTAATTGAGATTGTTAGATTTTCTAGCCTTATATAACTTCAGTATTTCCTATACTCTAGGAAAGGGTAACACAGTGGCGGATGCGCAAAGTAGGATTCACGCTAGGCCTGGATCTATATTTCTAGAGTGGAAGCAATTAGAGTTTTAAATGGATTTGATTTCAGATCTTGTTATAAGTTGGAGTCTGAAATGTTAGCAAGTTAATCCATCAGACCTACTCCCACCGAATGGAATAGCTAGCAAGATGCTAAGATATAGAGATTTTGGATAAGAAAAAGATGAGAGTCAACTGATAAGATTTCAAGCGATATGAGATCGATCGAGATGGTTGGCTTACAAAAATGGATGATTGTATGTTCTAAATATCGATGGTTTTCGAGAAGGAGCCCACAGAGAATGTCATCATTCTAGATTAACTATCAATCCTAGTGGTAACAAGATGTACCAGGACATGAGAAGGACTTATTACTGGGAAGGTTTGAAGAGTGACGTGGGAAAGTTCATTTCGAAGTGTATGAAATGTCAGTTAGTGAAAGATGAGTAGAAGAAGCTGAGTGGGTTGCTCTAACATTATAAGTCCCAAAAATGGAAATGGGAACAGGTATCTATGACTTTATTAATGGATTACCCTGAGCAAGGGCACGTTATGATAGTATTTGGGTTATAGTGGATTGCCTGATCAAGAGAGCGAGATTTATACATGTCTAGTCTACTAGAATGGTAACGAAGTTGGCCAAATTATATATGAAGTGGATTGTTCAATTTTATGGTGTTCCAAAAGGAAAAGAAAGAGAAAAAGGTACCTTGTTTACTAAAGGATTCTAGAAAAGTTTGTAAGAGATTTTGGCCAGACTGATGGACAAACTGAGAGGGTAAATTGAGTTAGAAGATCTCCTTAGAGCTTGTATCTTGGATTTTGCAGAATTTTGGGATGATCATCTTCATTTGGTAGAGTTCGCTTATAACAACAATGAAGAATGTATGGCAACCCCTATAATGCACCCTCATGTTGTTGGGAAGCAGGAGAGAATGCAATACCTAGGCTATAGCACATTCAAGAAACTCCAGATAAGACAAAGATCATTTGTCAGTGAATGAAAGCATCCCAGGATCGCTAGAATAGCTGTGCAGATAATAGAAAATGAGATTTGGAATTCTCAATTAGTGATATGGTATTTTGTTAAGGTTTCTCCTCTTAGGATTATAGTTTAGTTTGGAAAGAAGGGTAAGTTAGCTCTGAGGTTTGTCGGACCATTTTCGATCGCCAAGAGGATTGGGAACTTGGAATATAGAGTGGATCTACCTTCGAAGATGGCAGGTGTGAACAATGTATTTATTTATATCATCAAAGAAAGTTTGTGGATGACTTAGGTATTATAGTGGCACCAGATCAACTTGAAGACTTAGAGGTTAAATCAAAAGTTTCAAGACCATGTATGCCACTCGGATCATGTGGAATGATACAAAGAAGCTTACAAGGAGAGTAGTTAAGGTAATTAAGATATAATGGGGCAAGGATGATGAAAATTGTACATAGGAGATGGAGGAGAGTATGAGGGAGGTGTATCCAGAGCTCTTCAGATGGTATGTCCCATTTTCTACATCTACTTACATCATTATAGCTTATACTATTATATTCCACATGCTAGGTTAGGACATTTCTTGCATGGATTGTTGGATTATAGATTGCCTGTTAGATTGATTGCTCGTAGTTGGTAGGTATGTGGGATACTGTGTTTGCTTGTGCTTGTTTTAGGATTTTGGGGAAGAAATTGGTAAAGGGGGGGGGGGGGAACGTAACAATTGATATTTCATGTAACATACGATCGTAAAATATTTAATTCACACGAGGTCATATCGTTCTCATATTTTGATATATATATATATATATATATACATACATACATATATATATACATATATAGAGAGAGAGAGTTAACTAGGATGTTTAACACATCTATGATTTTTTTCGGATCATTTTATGACCATTTTACCCTTGAGTATCTTGTTCTGACTGTATCTTTTGAACGGCGCATAATTAGATGCTCAAACCTATGTTAGTGAAATAATTTGATGGTTGGTAATTACGTAGAGTGGTTATGTTAACAGTTTGGTGAAGGGATTAGGGAGATATATTAGTTTTAGATTTTAAAGATTACTAGGCAGATTTAGTTAGCAGCTAGTGGGCTGATTAGGATAGCCCATTAGTTAATGACTAGTATAAATAGGGATTGGAAGTGATTAGTTTAACCTCTTCTCTTCATTTTCCTAGCAGCCATAAAAGCTACGATTCTCTATTTGTTCCTCCCAAAACTTCAAAAAACATTATAATTCAGTTCTGATCTCTTCTAAACATCTAAAAGAGATTGCGCCTTTGTTGATCTACGCATTTTGCATCATTTAGAGGCTATCTACATATGTTTCCATGTTTCCAAAATCATTTCAGCACTGATCTTTATAGATTCATTGATTTGGTGAGTGACTTATATCTCTCACTATGCTATGTTACATCATATGCTTTAATTAAGTGTTTTTATCACATTTACATGTTATATCACACCAAACTATGATCATTTATGTAACACCCCGAATTTTCTATTAACACTAAAGTTGCTAAAATATTAATAAGTGTGTAAGAGAGGGGATGTATCTAATATGAATATAAAAATATTAATAAGTGTGTAAGAGAGGGGATGTATCTAATATGAATATAAAAATATTAATAAGTGTGTGAGAGAGGGAATGTATCTAATATGTATATAAAAACAATAATAAGTAAAGGGGGATGTATCTAATATGTACATTGTAGAAAATATATATATTTATGACATGAATAGAAGTTTATTAATATGCTGAGTGTTTGCTGAGTCACTTCTGACTCATTGCTGAGTCAACAAGATAAACCCCATCTTGTCTGAACGGCTGCGGTTATTTCTAGGTTAAATCTAATGGCCTAAATGAATTCTAAAATCTATAAATAAGTGGGTAGACCCTAGACCTAAATCACTTGTAAAATTAGAGAAGCTACCGTCATGCTGCTGCCATGGAGTTCAGCATAGCCGTCACAAACTAAGAAGAGGAAGCCTAATCATCTACAACTAAATCTACACAAATCAAATCAAAAGATCTCTCTTTCTCTAATCCTTTTCTTTTGTTGGTGAGTATGATGATTCTCACAAGACTATTACAAACTAATTTGACTCAGTTATGAATGGATCACAAGAAAGTGATGTGATTTGTAATTGTAAATTCTATATATTGTGGATCTCTTATTATGTTATTATGTTGTCGTATGATGTAAATTATATATGCTATGTCATGCTATGTTGTAAATTCTCTTATGCTATGTCGTGCTATGTTGAGAATCATGTCAAGCTATGTTATACTATCATACTATGCCATGTTATAAATCATGCTATATTATGTTGAAAAATCATGATGTTGTTGGATCATGCTTAAAGTTATGTTTTTTTTTTCTTAATTTAAATGGATCTTGTTTATGGGAATTTGCCTATTAGGTTAGGTGTACCCATAAACTTGAAACTATAATTAAATAAAACTTGATTATGGGAATTTGCCTATTGAGTTAGGTGTACCCATATAAAACCATGTTGTTAAAAAATTAGATGATGTTGATTCACACATGTTCATATGTAAGTTTATGAAAATTGATTGAGATCATATTAGGTGAATTTTGAACAAGTTGACACCTTTAGATCCATGACATGTATAATTTATGCAAGTTGGACATATGCAAGTTTCACCCCTTATTATGATTCATTTGGTCACATATACATGTTGTTATTATGATAATATCTTTTATGCTATGAGTTAGGCTATTCGAGTCTAACATATATTTTGCGAATAAACGTTCAAACGTGGGGTAGGGGTAATATTAGGAATTAATAAATTGGGTGCAATTTTGTAAGATGTTGCATACCATGAATGAATGTCCATAATTGAGTCAATTATGGACATTGTTAAAAATTGGAAGTAATTAATAATTCAAGTAGGGAATTATTAAAATTGGGGGAAAGTGGATTATTATTAATAATCAATGCTTAGGACACGAGGTTGGACCCGTTTGTGATGTAAACCTGCCCGGACCCGCCCGGCAAATCCAGTAGTCACAAATGTCGGCCCAATGTGAGAGGTCCTAGGCCCAAACTAAAGCATAACAGTTGTAAAGACACGAGGTTAGACTCTTTTATGGTGTAAGACTGCCCGGACCCGCCCGGCAAATCCAGCTGCCATAAATGCCAGTCTAATGTGAGAGGTCTTTATGAGGTTATGGCCTTAATGAACTAAGAAATACTTAACCAGATAATCATGTAAGGTGGGACATGGGGGTTAAGTAGGTGCCTTGGGTGGCATGAGGAATCTGGTGGTTGCCTTTAGAGGCATTTGAAATACGATTAGACTTAACCAAACACACATGTAAATGAACATGACTAAGTGGGTTAAGTGGGATGGACTAATGGGGACAAGCTTAGGTGGAATGCTTGTGGTAAATAGTGGGGGCCCATTTCAACCAGTATCCCAAAACGTATCTTTGTGGGCTCGACCCAAGTCGAGGACGGGACACGCATACTGGGTTTGACTATAAGAGGCCAAAACAGGGAGCGGTGGCAACGCAAGTCCAACGGGTTTCATATGCGTGTGTGGACCCGGGCTGGTAGATAAGACGTTGTTGCATCGTGTAGGTATAAGCCGTGCATGTCCGTTGTATCAGGTTGCCACTTTAGGGGAGTGATACACCCCACTGTGGGGCCAGCACGGGTATCTACGAGTTAGGGAGCCGATCGAATAATGGGAAGTAGGGTACACCTAGTGGAGATAGGGGCAGGCGGCACCTATGTAGTCAGCTAGGGGTACGTAAAGCCATTGGGAAAGTTTCTAAGTGAAGCTAAGTGGGATGAAACTTTAGGGTGACTGGTGTGGTGCAGTTTATCCTTTAGTATTTAGGAGCGCCTATAACGTTGCCTTTAGCGATTGTCTATGTCCTTAATCTGCTCTTCATAGACATTTTCTTGTTTTCCAGCTTATGCCTTAGTCCAGTTATTTTGGTAATAGTATTGTAGAATTATCATATTCACCAGACTTTATGTCTGACCCCCTCTTTTCCATCCCTTTTCTCCCTTCAGGTCCGCAGGTTGGGCCAAGTTCTAGTGGAGTCTAGTTGGATCGCTTATCTTCTGGAAAGCTTGGACTGCTGAAGTAAAGTCCAGCTTGTTATCTTTCTTTTTAATGGCTATTCATGTAATGGGATTATGTACTTGTTTTATCAAGATAGATATTGTACTTGACATTGAATATGGTGTTATGATGTAATCAAACATGTTTTGACTTCTGCTACAATGAAATAAAGTTTTTGAATTTCCAAGTACTATTTTATATCTGTCTTGTTGTAATTTTACTGTTCTATATTCACTTAAAACCTCCATGGAAGTTAATGCATTCCCTTTGTGAGTGACATTAATGGACGTGGGGTGTTACACGTGGTATCAGAGCATAAGGTTACCAGAACAGATAAAAAAAATTTTAGAAAAATATTTTTTTTCTCTAAAGTATTTTTGGAAGAAGTGCTTTCAAAAAAAAACATGTTATTTAAAGAGAGTTTTTATGAAAAACATAATCCCAAATAGCCATATCCTTATCTTTATCTTTCGAATTCTCCATTTTGAATCTTTCCTTTTTCGTTTCAGCATGGATGAAGATCTTAATCTCCCAGAAGGTGTGACGATTCCAGGGTGGTTTAGGAGATACTTGGAGGCTAGGGCCACCACTGCAGGCCCAACGGATACTCCTCCACCCCTAGTTGCACCCATTCCTCCTCCTCCTCCTCCTCCTCGTGTTGACACTTTTGCAAAGACGTGCAAGGAATTCAAGGCTATGGGAGGAAAAACTTTTCAAGGGACTGAGACGTTTGTGGAGGCCAGAGACTGGCTTAAGGAGACTGAGGAATTGTTGGATATATTTGAAGTGGAAGATGGGAGGAAAGTCCGTTTAGCTGCTTGGTTAATGAAGGGAGAGGCCTCGTTTTGGTGGGAGGTCACTAACGGGGAATATCCAGTTGATTCATGGGCGGATTTCAGACGAAGGTTTGAGGCAAAGTTTCTTTCAAGGGCAGAGGAGAACTTAAATATGGAAAAATTCCTGGCACTAAAGCAAGGGAGCTCATCAGTAAAGGAATATGTCAATAAATTTAATCAGTTAGCAAGGTTTGGCTTGGAGTTGGTGAACACGCCAGAGAAGAAAGCTTTGAGGTTCGTTAGAGGCTTGAATGAACCGTTGCAAGGGTTGGCTATGACCCACATCCCTATGGGAGCCACCTTTGAAAAGCTAGTAGAAATGGCACTTATGCATGAGGATAAGGCAGTTGAAAAGAAAGGGGATCAGAAGAAACCCCAACAGCAAAATAAGAAGGGTGGTAAAAACAATAATGGCAAAGGGAAGAAGAAATGCTTCAATTGTGGGATGCCTGGCCATCTCAGCAAAGATTGTAGAAAGAAAAAGAAGACTGGTTGTTTTCATTGTGGAGATGCGGGACATTTAGTGAAGGACTGTCCAAAGAAGGGGCAGAGGGCAGGGTCTACCTCGGGAGGACAGGTGCAGGCTCTTATGGCACCAGGGCAGGCAAGGGGGCAAGTTCAGGCTATTGCGGCCCCACCGCTGCAAGAAAGAGGTAGAACAATTTCTGTTGAAAGCTTAGTTTTTCTGTTTGATCATCCTGTCCGTACCTTATTCGATTCTGGCGCATCTCATTCGTTTATCTCTGCATCATTAGTTGAATCACTGCACTTGAACACCAGTTTAGTAGAGGATCCCTTGGTCGTTTCAAATCCAATTGGGGGTTCGGCTCATTTGACCATGATATGTTTGGATTTGAAAATCTCTATACTTAGCGTTGAATTTAGATGTGATGCTTATGTATTGGGCTTCACGGGCTATGGGCTAATTTTAGGAATGGATTGGTTGTCTAGAAATAGGGCCATTCTTGATTGTGAAAGGAGAGTAGTTAGGCTTGTGACTCGCCTTGGTAATGCTCTCGACATCTTTTGTAATCCCATAAATTCCGTTATGCTAAGTTATCTTGAATCGCTTGACGCGTATGTAGAGAACCTGCGATCGGTAGAAGTGGTCCGGGAATATCCGGATGTGTTTGAGGAGGTGAAGGGCTTACCTCCAAAGCGGGAGATAGACTTTCGAATTTATCTTGTGGATAATGCTAAACCCGTATCTTTGCCAGTGCGCCACATGGCTCCTCGTGAAAGGAGGGAACTCAATAAGCAAGTAAAGGAGTTGCTTGAGAAGGGGTTCATAAGACGTAGTATATCGGAGTGGGGTGCTCCAGTAGTTTTTGCCACAAAGGCGGATGGGTCTCTTAGACTTTGTATGGACTATAGAGAACTAAACAAGCTTACTAAAAAGAACCGACACCCACTGCTGAGGATTGACGATCTCTTTGATCAGTTAGTTGGCGCCTCAGTGTTTTCGCAGTTGGACTTAGCCACTGGCTTTCATCAACTGAGAGTGGCTGAGGATAGTATAGATAAGACTGCTTTTAGGACTCCTGACGGATTCTATGAATGGCTAGTGATGCCCTTTGGTTTGACAAACGCCCCTGCATATTTTGTTGATTTGATGAGTAGGGTGTTTAGGGAATACCTTAACAAATTCGTGGTAGTCTTTGTGGATGACATCTTAGTCTTTTCTAAGAATAAAGAAGAGCACTCCCTACATCTTAGGGAAGTGTTGGAAACCCTTCGAGCGCATAACCTTAAGGCAAAATTTTCTAAGTGTCACTTCTGGAGGAAGGAAGTACGGTTCTTAGGGCACGTGGTTTCCAAAGAAGGGATAGCAGTGGATCCCGCAAAGGTGGTGGCCATCCAAGATTGGAAGGTCCCTAAAAATGCAACCGAAGTAAGAAGTTTCTTGGGGTTGGCTGGCTATTATAGGAAATTTATCAAAGACTTCGCAAAAATATCAGCTCCATTAACACGGTTAACGAAGAAGAACCTGGTTTTTACGTGGGACAAAGATTGCGATGATGCGTTCCAACGTTTAAAGAGAGCCTTAACTTCAGCCCCAGTCTTAGTGCTACCAGACGGGAATAAACCGTTTACCATCTATACTGATGCTTGTAGGACGGGACTTGGCGCGGTCCTCATGCAAGAGGGAAGAGTAATAGCCTATGGTGGAAGGCAGTTGAGGGTTCATGAAAAGAATTACCCCACGCATGACTTAGAGCTAGCCGCAATTGTTTTCGCGCTTAAGTCTTGGCGTCACTATCTTCTTGGTGAGAAATTTGAACTGTTCACTGACCACAAATCAATAAAATACTTATTCTCTCAGAAGGATTTGAATTTAAGGCAGCAACGGTGGATGGAATTCTTAGCCTCCTACGATTTTGAAATAGCATATACCCCCGGCAAGGGTAACGTGGTGGCAGACGCCTTAAGTAGGAAAAGGTTGTCCTTGAGTCCGTTGTTTGTTGAACGAGAAAGCTTAGAATTCATCTCTATGTTTGACTTTAGACCCTCCGTTGACTTAGTACCCGGTCTGTTAGCATCCTTGGAGGTTAGACCTACACTTCTAGGATGGGTTGGTGAGGCACAGCGAGACGACCCACAGTTGGTTGAGATAGTAGAAAAGCTCAAAGGGGGGGGGGGGGAGTCGTCAAGCCATCTTCGTAGGTATACCCTAGACGATAAGGGTTGGTTACGAAGGGATAATAGACTTTGTGTACCACAAGACGAAGACTTAAGGAAGGCCATTCTTGATGATGCTCATCGCTCAAAAATGACCATTCATCCCGACGGGGATAAGATGTACAAAGATATGAAGCGGGTTTTCTTTTGGGCCGGTATGGAAAAGGATGTGGCCGAGTACGTCGCTAGATGCTTGGTGTGCCAACGAGTTAAAGCAGAACAAAAGAAACCCGGTGGGTTGCTTCACCCATTAGAAGTTCCACTATGGAAATGGGAAAGCATCTCAATGGATTTTGTGGATGGATTACCAAGATCAAGGAAGGGTAACACGGGGATTTGGGTTATAGTAGATAGACTTACTAAAAGCGCCCATTTTATTCCCGTGAAAAGTAAGAGGACTGCTCCGTGGTTGGCTTTTGTATACATTAAGGAGATAGTTCGTTTGCACGGTATTCCTTCTAGTATAGTAAGCGACCGTGACCCCATCTTTACTAGCGAATTTTGGAAGAGTTTACAAGAGGTGGTAGGGACTCAGCTATGTTTGAGCACCGCATATCATCCTCAGACAGACGGCCAGACCGAGAGGGTGAATCGCATTCTAGAGGATCTTTTAAGGCGTTGTATCCTAGACTTTGGGGTTACATGGGAAGAGCACCTTCTGTTAGTAGAATTCGCATATAATAATAGCTTTCAGTCTAGTATTGGCATGGCACCTTTCGAAGCTCTTTATGGAAGGCCTTGCCGTTCGCCTACATGTTGGTGGGAATCTACCGATAAAATCCTACCTGGGCCCGATATGGTTAGGGAAACCTCGGAGAAGATTGAGTTGATTCGAAGGAGGATGAAAGCAGCACAAGATAGGCAAAAATCGTATGCTGATAAGAGGAGGACAGATCTTGAGTTTGACATTGGGGACATGGTTTTTATCAAAGTATCTCCGTTACAGAATGTTTTTCGCTTTGGGTCCGTGGGGAAATTAGCACCAAGGTTTGTAGGGCCGTTTCCTGTAAAAAACAGGATTGGGAAGATGGCATATAGGGTGGAGTTGCCTGAGAAACTTAGTGGAGTACACGACGTATTCCATGTATCACATTTGAGGAAGTGTTTGCACAAGACCGTGGAGGTGGTAGAGCCGAGCTTGCTTAAAGAGGTGGAAATAGAGCGTGATGCAACAATTAGACGAGCTCCTACATGCATTCTTGGGTCGGAGATCAAAAAGTTGAGGAATCGAGAGGTCAGACTGGTTAAAGTGCAATGGGGAGATGATGAGAGCAACGCAACTTGGGAGACAGAAGAGAAGATGCGTTCGTTGTACCCTTTTCTTTTTGAGGGTATGTCTTTTAATTTCTCCTTTATCGCTTAGCTTATCTTATCTTAGCTTTAGTATGTCCTCTCATTAGTATCTTTGACCTTTAGTTAGGATAATTCTATGGTTGAAACATGTGTTTGAGACATGTTATGTATGATGGATGCAAAATGGATGCAAGTGTTTGCTAGTGGTTGCTCGTGGATGCATATATACACACACTTTAGGCACTAGATCGGCTCAGTCACTTCATATTGCATATTGCATATATATGGATGTATTTAGTATAATGGATGTATAATGGTTGTACCATCATATGGATGGTGCATTCGGTTGAATGGGTGTGCACGCATATAGAAGTAGTATGTAAGCAATTAGGATCTTTTGCATACATAATGGATTCATGACACTTACATAATTTGCATTAAGGAGGTCAACTGAATCAGTAGACCGCCTGATTTCGCATTAGGTAAGGACATGTACACACACTTGCATATGATCATAAAGCATTAGAAGTCTTTTAAGGACAATGGATGCCTGTGTATGATGGATGAGTAGATGGACGTTTGGATGGTAGGATATACATTCTTCCAGACTTGAAGATTTCGGGGACGAAATCCTAAAAGGAGGGGAGAATGTAACACCCCGAATTTTCTATTAACACTAAAGTTGCTAAAATATTAATAAGTGTGTAAGAGAGGGGATGTATCTAATATGAATATAAAAATATTAATAAGTGTGTAAGAGAGGGGATGTATCTAATATGAATATAAAAATATTAATAAGTGTGTGAGAGAGGGAATGTATCTAATATGTATATAAAAACAATAATAAGTAAAGGGGGATGTATCTAATATGTACATTGTAGAAAAAATATATATATTTATGACATGAATAGAAGTTTATTAATATGCTAAGTGTTTGCTGAGTCACTTCTGACTCATTGCTGAGTCAACAAGATAAACCCCATCTTGTCTGAACGGCTGCGGTAATTTCTAGGTTAAATCTAATGGCCTAAATGAATTCTAAAATCTATAAATAAGTGGGTAGACCCTAGACCTAAATCACTTGTAAAATTAGAGAAGCTACCGTCATGCTGCTGCCATGGATTTCAGCATAGCCGTCACAAACTAAGAAGAGGAAGCCTAATCATCTACAACTAAATCTACACAAATCAAATCAAAAGATCTCTCTTTCTCTAATTCTTTTCTTTTGTTGGTGAGTATGATGATTCTCACAAGACTATTACAAACTAATTTGACTCAGTTATGAATGGATCACAAGAAAGTGATGTGATTTGTAATTGTAAATTCTATATATTGTGGATCTCTTATTATGTTATTATGTTGTCGTATGATGTAAATTATATATGCTATGTCATGCTATGTTGTAAATTCTCTTATGCTATGTCGTGCTATGTTGAGAATCATGTCAAGCTATGTTATACTATCATACTATGCCATGTTATAAATCATGCTATATTATGTTGAAAAATCATGATGTTGTTGGATCATGCTTAAAGTTATGTTTTTTTTTCTTCTTAATTTAAATGGATCTTGTTTATGGGAATTTGCCTATTAGGTTAGGTGTACCCATAAACTTGAAACTATAATTAAATAAAACTTGATTATGGGAATTTGCCTATTGAGTTAGGTGTACCCATATAAAACCATGTTGTTAAAAAATTAGATGATGTTGATTCACACATGTTCATATGTAAGTTTATGAAAATAGATTGAGATCATATTAGGTGAATTTTGAACAAGTTGACACCTTTAGATCCATGACATGTATAATCTATGCAAGTTGGACATATGCAAGTTTCACCCCTTATTATGATTCATTTGGTCACATATACATGTTGTTATTATGATAATCTCTTTTATGCTATGAGTTAGGCTATTCGAGTCTAACATATATTTTGCGAATAAACGTTCAAACGTGGGGTAGGGGTAATATTAGGAGTTAATAAATTGCGTGCAATTTTGTAAGATGTTGCATACCATGAATGAATGTCCATAATTGAGTCAATTATGGACATTGTTAAAAATTGGAAGTAATTAATAATTCAAGTAGGGAATTATTAAAATTGGGGGAAAGTGGATTATTATTAATAATCAATGCTTAGGACACGAGGTTGGACCCGTTTGTGATGTAAACCTGCCCGGACCCGCCTGGCAAATCCAGTAGTCACAAATGTCGGCCCAATGTGAGAGGTCCTAGGCCCAAACTAAAGCATAACAGTTGTAAAGACACGAGGTTAGACTCTTTTATGGTGTAAGACTGCCCGGACCCGCCCGGCAAATCCAGCTGCCATAAATGCCAGTCTAATGTGAGAGGTCTTTATGAGGTTATGGCCTTAATGAACTAAGAAATACTTAACCAGATAATCATGTAAGGTGGGACATGGGGGTTAAGTAGGTGCCTTGGGTGGCATGAGGAATCTGGTGGTTGCCTTTAGAGGCATTTGAAATACGATTAGACTTAACCAAACACACATGTAAATGAACATGACTAAGTGGGTTAAGTGGGATGGACTAATGGGGACAAGCTTAGGTGGAATGCTTGTGGTAAATAGTGGGGGCCCATTTCAACCAGTATCCCAAAACGTATCTTTGTGGGCTCGACCCAAGTCGAGGACGGGACACGCATACTGGGTTTGACTATAAGAGGCCAAAACAGGGAGCGGTGGCAACGCAAGTCCAACGGGTTTCATATGCGTGTGTGGACCCGGGCTGGTAGGTAAGACGTTGTTGCATCGTGTAGGTATAAGCCGTGCATGTCCGTTGTATCAGGTTGCCACTTTAGGGGAGTGATACACCCCACTGTGGGGCCAGTACGGGTATCTACGAGTTAGGGAGCCGATCGAATAATGGGAAGTAGGGTACACCTAGTGGAGATAGGGGCAGGCGGCACCTATGTAGTCAGCTAGGGGTACGTAAAGCCATTGGGAAAGTTTCTAAGTGAAGCTAAGTGGGATGAATCTTTAGGGTGACTGGTGTGGTGCAGTTTATCCTTTAGTATTTAGGAGCGCCTATAACGTTGCCTTTAGCGATTGTCTATGTCCTTAATCTGCTCTTCATAGACATTTTCTTGTTTTCCAGCTTATGCCTTAGTCCAGTTATTTTGGTAATAGTATTGTAGAATTATCATATTCACCAGACTTTATGTCTGACCCCCTCTTTTCCATCCTTTTTCTCCCTTCAGGTCCGCAGGTTGGGCCAAGTTCTAGTGGAGTCTAGTTGGATCGCTTATCTTCTGGAAAGCTTGGACTGCTGAAGTAAATTCCAGCTTGTTATCTTTCTTTTTAATGGCTATTCATGTAATGGGATTATGTACTTGTTTTATCAAGATAGATATTGTACTTGACATTGAATATGGTGTTATGATGTAATCAAACATGTTTTGACTTCTGCTACAATGAAATAAAGTTTTTGAATTTCCAAGTACTATTTTATATCTGTCTTGTTGTAATTTTACTGTTCTATATTCACTTAAAACCTCCATGGAAGTTAATGCATTCCCTTTGTGAGTGACATTAATGGACGTGGGGTGTTACAATTTATATTCATTTCAATTTTGAAATCTTAGGGATAGTCTAATTAGTGAAAAAAGGATTGAAATGACGAGCTTAAATTTATTAACATGTAGATACACACTAGATTTATGCATATGAATGATTGTTTCATGTTTAATATGAATTTGGTTGTTTGAGCATGATTGATGATTCATATGATTGTTGTTTGAATTATTGAAATCATTGTTTTGATGTTATACTTGATGATGTGTGTTAGAATCGTTGAAATTAGGAGCTGGAATGAAGATTGGAGCACAACAGGATCAAAATTTGTCGAAATTGCACGAAAATTGGGAGGAGCTCTAGAAGGCGGCGGGATGATGCTCAGAAAATTTAGGATTGAAATACCCTGAGTACATGGACCATTACTAATCCATGAGGAAGTGATATTTCACCTCCAAACTTTCTGCAAGGACTCCTAAGGTGAAAAGAAGGCTATCGATCAAGTTTGAAGTCAAAAGGAGTTGGCACAGGACAAGGAGAATTCATCTATGTGACGAACCAGTAGGAAGCCAATATGGACAGGTAGGGGATGGGCCATTAGGAATTTGTACGCAAGGGATGAGTATTTCGGGGTTTTGAAGTACTTAGCCAAATTTGGCTAAGTATATGGGACGATGTCGGTCTTGGTCCATAGACTATGGGCTACTACCGATCCACCATAGTAATGAATTATGGCATAAGGTCCATAGTGGGAGACATTAAGGCTTAGATGATCATGCGGGTGGACTTGGCATAATAGTAGTTTCTTGGATTGGGAAATTATGGCATGATCAAGTGAATGGCCATTTGATTGAGACTTACATGCGGAGTGGTTCGAAAGGAAAGCTATGGATAGTACGTGGTGTGATGTAGCTACATAATAGTGAGTAGTGAGTTGTAGGTGAAACTGTGTGATAATGGATTAGCTGAGTTGGGACTCAAGCTTGGGCTAGAGTGGAGTGGCTCTGACCATGGATCTCTAAGGAATCATTGATAACTCGGAGAGTTCTAATGGTGACACAAGAGAAGGGTGCGTTGGACACTTCGGTCCTGAAGGCACACGTGTTGGACAGACGAGGTCCTGCAAGAACGACAATGTGATATACCCTAGTCTACTAAGGGAGGCACCTAAACTGCTAGAAATTTAGGTCTTAAAGGTAGTGATGAAGATTTGCGGTAGTTTCACTAATTATCTATATTCTAGATGTCTTCATGTGTACCTAGTTTAAGACACATTGTTGTTTCATTTTTAAGATACTATATTATGGATATGTGGGGATATGCATTTTTGATATTTTGTTTTAGGAAATGGATATTAATTTCTATTATTATATTTTATCTCTTCCATCATGATATTATGAAAGCATAAATAGACAAATATGTATTTTTTTTGTTTTATCAGTTTTACTAACCAATGCCAGTCACGGAATGAGACTAAGAATCAATTAGTTCTTATTAGGTCAAAAATAGGCCCATTGTTGGTCAGGCTATTACATAATAGGAGTCGGTTAACATATTGCTCAAAGATGTTGATAAAATGAGGTTAGCAAGAAGGATGTTACGGCTAGCAACCAATAACTACAAGGCTTCGTAGGAGAAGGCATGACATGCCATTAGGAAGTGATAGAGTTATGGGTATGCCATAAGTGTAATTATGTAATTTGTTAATATATCAAACTCATTGCCTAATCTTGGTCGAAATAAAAGGTATTTTCTTCCTCGAACACAAATTGTATAATATGTTATATTAGTTAATCAATTTTTTAAGTATATTTCATAGAAAATCAATAAATGATATATGTTGTGATAGTAGATATAATAATTTATCACAATGAATATAAATATACTTAGTACGACCCATATTATACATTTAAGAGAATTATAAAATAATTTTATTTAATTTGTTATTTGGTCGTTTCATGCTAATAACTTGGGATGCGACTTATTGTAAAGTTCATAAGCCCATGATTTTTGCTGGAATTTTATGTGATCAATTCACCCTTGGAAAATTCTTGTTTTGCTTATAAATTTTGATAGGAAGTGAATTAGATGCTCCAATGTAATACCCCGTTCTTATAAACTGGAAGAACAAAAAATGGGATGTTAATAAACCATAACATCAGTATACATTGGAGTGTGAAAAACATCATAAAACATTTATTGATAGTCATTCCATGCTTACATTCCTTTCATATAACTCGATCAAAGAAAATATAAACTACAATAAAATATACTCCAAGAGCAGCATATAACGATGCCCACTCGGTTGGTCGGAGTCAAAATATATAGGCAATAACTACTTTGCAAATACATACTTCAAAACTAAACAAACTATGTTACTCCTAAAAGCCACAACCTCCTTCTCCCATATAGAAGCTAATTGAACAAAGCACCTTAAACCCCCAAATACTTAGCCTACTCAACTTAGCACCCGAAGGTTAAAGGGGAAAGAAAAAACTTTGGGTTAGTCAATAGGCTGGTGTGAATAATAATCCTTTCAACCCAAAAGATAGATATCTATTTGGACCACCCTGCATTGCAGAACGTATTTCCTCCCTGCTATTATCCATCCACGTTACTCCAAATTTCTCATCTTGACGGTCAATAATGATTCCCCATCATTTTTATTCTTTTATCTGGTTCTCCCCTTACATATTTTGCAAGTTAACCCACTTCCTCCTCCCTCCGCGCGCTAGCATTTGAAATCAAAACACCTCCCATACTGCACGAAACAATGGGTGTAGATGACTTTTCCTTTTGGTATTCGCACTATGAAACACAAGGTAACCACTTGCTATGCAACAGAACCATCCCTTCAGTAACGATCCGCATTGTGACACCCTACATCCGTTAATGTCACTCAAAAAGTGAATGCATTAAGTTTCGTGAAGCGTTTAGGTAGACAGACATAGAATATTACAAGACAGATATAAAAAAAATTGCAGCGGAAATAAACAACTTTATTAATCATCAAAATACTGTGGTCCAAAGCATCATTTGTCTGAAATATAAAAACCCATTACAACATAGAAACCACTGTCTTGTACTTCAGAAATATCAGAGTACATAAAAGAAAGAAAATTCCCCAATAACAAATATAGCCATTGCAAAGAGAATAGGAGCTTGATCCATACATATCAGCAGCTCTAGCAATCAAGCAAAATCATGGTCAAGCCTGAGCGTTTCCTCCCTGAGAACCTGGAGGGGGGTACAGAAGAGAGAAGGAAAATCAAAAGGGGTCAGACATAAAGTTTGGCGAGTCTAGTAACTTTTAGCTAGTAAATAAATAAAGGTAATCATGAAAGTCATAAAGTGGATAAGAGAGATTACTATACAAATGGCAGGTGTGACAAGGCAGATAAGGTAAGGTGTATACATGCTTCACTAATAACTACTCTGCACTATTACTAGTGTAATTTAAAATGAGATGATCCCTTCCACTATAAGTTGGTAGACTTAGGGCATACCTCCGAGTGTACCCTAACCACTACCCTAATTGATCGGCTTCCTACTCTGTAGATACCTTGTGTTGGTCCCAAAGTAGGGGGTATCACTTCCTTATAGTGGCGACCCAATATGTACACAGTCATATTTCTTGGTGTCACGGTTGTCTTGTCCCCCTCTGCCCGGCCCATGCACGCACATGTCCTCGGTCGGTTTGCGTCGTCTACACCACCCACCAGGTTTTGGATCTCTTATAATCAATCAGTAAGCGTGCCCCTTCTCCGCCTAGTACGGAGTTCCCTACTCTGATACCGAATATGGGTTACTGACTGAATTGGGTCCCACACAATATGATACAAGTTCTCCCCTTTTGTCTTGTATCCCCACTAGGTTTTTCCACTGACTATGTATACCCTAAAGGGTGATCTTTAATTACATAGCCCTATAACAGTTATGCTTACCATAAAAGGGTTATCTTTAATTACATAACTTTACTGGGTTAAGTTTGTGTGCCTATATATATATATATATATATATATATATATATATATATATATATATATATATATATATATATATATATATATATGCATACATATATATATATACATATACATATACATATATATATATATATATTACCCACCCCCTTCAGTTACACTTCACCCACCCACTATCCAATCCATTTTACTTAACCCTAACTTATGTTCATAATCATATAGCTCTTATGGATTAAATTAGGTTAAGTAGTCCTTTCTCATTACCATGTCCAATTATGGTTTATATTGGGCTAGACCTCCCACATTAGGCCTACAACGTGTGGATGCTGGATATGCCGGTCGAGTCCGGGCAGTCTTATTCCACAGTTGGGCCTAACATCGTGTCCTAGCCCAAGTCGTATTTACACACTTAGATATCTCACATTAGGTTCAACATTAGTGGCTGCTGGATATGCCGGTCGGGTCCGGGCAGACTTCCGCTACTAATGTAACCTAACCTCGTGTCATAAGTGTTAATATGATTCCTAACTATAGTTGCAAAACATTCCAATTATTAATTAATTTACCAATTAATTAATCTTACCTTTTTGGGTGTTATTGCCCATTCTATCAACAATTTGAATTACTAGTCCAAAAATGTTTATTTCCCAATTATGCCAATATTTACTTTTTTCCCCGTTTCTAACTAACGTCCCCACAAAATTGACGGCATGCCTAGGCTAAATAATTAGCCTAGCCATAAGCGATGAAAAGGAAAGCTAATAGGGATGCAATACAAGTGATCATTGAATATGATTTGGCATAACATGGATTAACATAGTCATAAGGTTGTCATATGAACTTGTGACAATTTCTATGATGTTAAGGTGAACAAAAAGAGATCTAAACTAATCATTTAGATATCCATCAATTCAAATCTAGCATAATACAAATTAAGATCCCAAATAATAACACAGCAGAATATTCACAACTGAATTGGATCTAAAGAAATAGATTTATCAGGACATAGTAGAATAATCACAGTTGAATTGGATCTAAAGAAATAGATCTATCATGACATAGTAGCATATTTAGATCTAAAAGTGACTTTGCATGTCAAGTTTACAAATATCATAATTAACTACAACATGACAGGTGAAAGGTGGTTTACATAAAGGATTAGATCTAAATTAACAAGTTGGTATTTACCACAATATAGTTGCAAGTCAAGATCCACATAGGCAACATAGTGGAATGTCCATAATCGTATTAGATCTAGGGAAAATGACATAATATACTTGCGTAGGTTCATGATTTACAACATATACCCAATTAACAGTCTTCCATAATTCACATTTATCTACTTAAACCTAAAACTGACTAGAAACCCACAACGTTAGATTCAGGGAATTGAGAAAGAATGGATCTGAATTCTGAATTTGATTAGCTAAACCGTTGTTATAGGACTTGATTCTGTTTTAGTTTGCAACCCGACAGCATATGGCTCCCATGATCTCCAATAAAGAAAATAGGAGGATACGGGACCATATTTATAGCCTAGAACCAATGAATCAGACCCAGAATCAAGTCAAGGTACGTAAAACGAATTTTTCCCAGACCTGGCCGGGGGGGGGGGGGGTCGACACCCCTAAGGGGGGTCAACACCCATGTCGACACCCCCTGAGGGGGATCGACGCTCACAAGCGGGAATTTTCCCACTTAGCCCGCTTTGGTTGAATTTTGATTTTTGAACTGTTTTGAAGGTTCTGGAATCATATATATATATACACACACACATATATATATATATATGTTCTTCCTTATGCGTATAATAACTTCTAAGGCTAATAACTTCTCCATATGATATCTGATTTACGCAAACCCGGACTCTACCCCAAGCAGAATTCTGAGACGAATGCAATGGCACAGTCCGTTTCCCTTAATTCTTCTTCTAAAAATCAAGTATTCTTTGATCTGTTAATTTTAATATTTTAAAATTATGGGGTGTTACATTCTCCCCTCCTTAAATGATTTCGTCCCCGAAATCTTCAAGTTAAGAAGAACGTATCATACCATCCATCTACTCATCCATCATCCACAAGCATCCATTGTCCTTAAAAGATTTCTATTGCTTATAGGAGTATATGCAGAGGTGTGTGTATATGTCCCAATACTAATGCGAAAATCAGGCGTTCTACTGATCCAGTTGACCTCCTTAATGCGATGTATGATTAGTGCCATGAATCCAATACGTATGCAAATAATCCTATTATAACATGTAAGTTCTATATGTGTGCACGTCCATTTGTCCAAGTGCAACATCCATATGCTAACTCATCCATAAAAGAAAAGAAAATGCACATGCATCCATATGCAGTATGAGAGTGATTGAGCCGATTAGTGTCTAATGTGTGTGTATATGCGTCCACAGGAAACCACTAGAAAACACTTGCATCCACTAGCATCCATCAAACATAACATGTTTCAAACACTTGTTTTCATCAATAGAACTCCTGTTTAAAGGTCGAAAACACTAGGGATAAGATATGCTCGATTAACAAAAATAGGCACTGATAAAGCTTTGGAAAAAAGGAGTTATAAACATACCCTCAAAAACGAAAGGGTACGAAGCACGAATTCTATCTTCGGTTTCCCAAGTTGCGTATTCTGGGTTATCTCCCAATTGAACCTTTACCAACTTGATTTCTTTGTTGCGCACCTTCTTAACTTTCGATTCAAGAATACGAGTAGGGACTCGTCTGACTGTCGCCTCTCGTTCCACCTCCACTTCTTCCAACATACTCGGCTCAACGACATCTGCGGTGTCATGCAGGCACTTCCGCAGATGAGAAACATGAAAAACATATAGAATCAATCATATGAGCCGCACCCTGTCCGATTGGTTCTCAGAGGTGATACTTTTATGAATACTAAGTCTCCCACTTCAAACTCAATGTCGGTTCTCCTCTTGCATGCATAAGACTTCTGCCTATCTTGTGTCGTTTTCATTCGCCGGCGAATAAGGTCAATCTTCTCAGACGTCTCCCTAACCATATTAGGCCCAAGTTACTATCTTTCTGTAGATTCCCACCAACAAGTTGGACACCTACAGGGTCGCCCGTACAATGCTTCGAAGGGTTCCTTACCAATGCTGGCTTGATAGCTATTATTATAGGAAAACTCTACTAAGGGAAGATGCTCTTCCCAAGTCCCTCCAAAGTCTAGGATGCACAACCTCAGAAGATCTTCTAGACTTATGTTCACCCTCTCTGCCTGGCCATCAGCCTGAGGATGATAAGTGGTACTCGAACACAACTGTGTACCCATTGCTTCTTGCAAACTCCTCCAGAATTCACTAGTAAAGATGGGGTCACGACCGCTCACGATGTTCGAAGGAACTCCGTGGAGACGAACTATCTCACGAACATAAATTGTTGCCAACCATGGTGCCATCCTTTTACTTTTAACTGGAATAAAGAGAGCATTCTTAGTGAGTCTGTCCACTATCACCCAAATACTTGTATTACCTTTCTTCGATCTAGGCAAACCATCTATAAAATCCATATAGACGCTCTCTCACTTACACTGTAAGACCTCCAATGGATGAAGTAATCCACCGGGCTTCCTTTGCTCAGCCTTGACTTGCTGGCAAACTAAACATTGAGAAACAAATTCGGCCATGTCCCTCTTCATCCCAGCCCAAAAGAAAACCCTCTTCATGTCTCTATACATCTTGTCACCGCCTGGATGTATGGTCATCTTAGAATGGTTGGCTTCTTCTAGGACTGCCTTTATCAAGCTTGTAGTTTGAGGAACACAAAGTCTTCCATCTCATCGCAACTACCCCTTTTCATTTATGGCATACCTACTGAGGTGACTAGAAGTCTCCCATCTTCTAAGATTATCCATGATCTCTAGAATCTATGGGTCACCTTGTTGCGAAACTCCTATCTACTCCATAAGAGTCTGTCGTATCTCCAAGGATGCAAATAAATCAAGCAAAACTTCGATGGAGGGTCTAAAATTAAAAGTTGATATGAACTCCAAGTTCTATCTTTCCACAAACAGAGGACTCAGGGCCACCCTCTGCCTACTTAGTGCGTCTGCCACCACATTACCCTTGTTGGGGGTGTAAGCAATCTCAAAATCATATGAAGCTAAGAACTCCATCCACCGTTGTTGCCTTAAGTTGAGATCCTTCTGTGAGAATAGATACTTGATAGATTTATGGTCGATGTACAGCTCGAACCTTTCTCCAAGCAAATAATGACGCCATGTCTTTAACGTGAATACTATGGCAGCTAGCTCTAGATCATGGGTGGGGTAGTTCTTTTCATGAACTCGCAACTGCCTACCCCTATAACATATTACCTTCCCCTCTTGCATTAGAACCACACCAAGCCTTGTACCACATGCATCAGTGTAAACGGTAAATACTTTACATTCATCGTGTAAGGACAAGACTGGGGATGTTGTCAGAGCCCTCTTCAGTCATTGGAAAGAAACATCACAGTCTATACCCCATGAAAACAACAAATTCTTCTTTGTCAGCCTGGTGAGAGGGCTTGATATCTTCGCGAAGTCCTTAATGAACTTCATATAGTAACCTGCCAACCCAAGGAAGCTTCTCACCTCAGTTGCGTTTTTAGGAATCTGCCAATCTTGCACAGCAACCACCTTCGCGGGATCTACAGCTATCCCTTCTTTGGAGACTACATGCCCCAAGAATCTCACTTCCTTTCTCCAAAAGTGGCATTTGGAGAACTTTGCTTTAAGATGATGGTCACGGAGAGTTTTCAAGACTTCTCTCAGATGTTGGGCATGCTCTTCTTCGTTCTTGGAGAAGATCAAAATATCATCAACGAAGACTACGACAAATTTGTTTAGGAATTCCCAAAATTCCCTACTCATTAAATCAACAAAATAGGCGGGTGCATTTGTCAGCCCAAAAGGCATCACTAGCCATTCAAAGAAACTGTCCGGAGTTCTAAAAGCAGTTTTATCTATACTGTCTTCAGCCACCCTCAGTTGATGGAACCCCATAGCTAAATCTAATTGAGAAAACACCGAGGAACCAACAAGCTGATCAAATAAATCATGTAACACCCCGGATTTTTGAATAATCGAATTAACTAAATTAAAGAATAATTAATCTCAGACGTGAGAATTAAGGGAAATGGGCTGCGCCATTATGTTCGTCTTGGAATTCTGGTTGAGATAGAGTCCAAGTTTGCGTGAATTGGATTTCGTATGAAGAAGTTATGGCGATCGGAAGTTTCAGAAAATTCAAAACAGATTTTCAGAAAATTCAAATTTTGGAGTCAGACAGGCTAGGCGGGAAAATTCCCGCCAGGGCCAGGTCGAACTAGGGGTCGACCTGCCCCCCACCCCCCGGGCAGATTTGATTGATGACCTGTTTGTGACTATGTGCTGACTCATTAGGGTTTCTGATCTGCTCTGATTGGCTGGGATTAATTCTGGGTTGATCGGACGGCTTAAACTAATCCTAAACTCTATAAAAACACCTATAGACTCAAACCCTAAAATCAAAAAAAAATTGGATTCATGGCCTCCATGCCGTCACCTTGCAACTCAGAATAGCCGCCGCCCATTAGAGAGGAAGAAAGCAAATCAAATTCAATCCTTTTCAACTCTAACAGCGAATCTTCATCACATGAGCGCTGATTCAACTCCAGAAATCAGAATTCAGAACTCAAGACTGCTTTTGAGTTGTGAGTTCGATAGTTTTAACGAAATAATTAATAAATGAATTGGATTGAGTTATAATGCGGATAATTTGGATATGATATGAAATGTTGATTGCATGTTGTAATTATGTTGTAGAATTGTGTTGTAATTTCTATGATATTATGTTATGATGCTATCATTTACGATGTAAAGTTATGATGTTATCACCCATGTTATAATCCTATGATTGGCTTAGGTCTAGTTGAATCATCATGTTTCATATGCTAGTAGTTATATTGATTCATATGATAAATCATATGTATGCAAGTTTGGATTTTGTTTTAAACATGAATCACATACAAGTTGGGTAAAAATTTATGTGAACTTACATGGCTATGACACCTAGTTTATGTGAAAATTTAATTGAAAGTTAGGCTATGACATATGCTAAATTCTACATGATACTTTACATGTTAGATACTAGTTTACACCATTGTTGCGATGTGTAAATCACATATGTGAGTTTATGAGTTGGATATGAATCATGTTATGTTATTACCTATGCAAGTTTACACCCTTGTTATGATGTATAAATCACATATGTAAGTTGTATGAATATATGAATCATGTTATGCAAGTTTAGGGGTAGTGCCTATGCAAATTAACGCCTTTAGATATAAACCTATGACATACATGATTTATGCAAGTTTGTGGCCATTTTATCATCAAGGTTCACACCTTTAGATTTGGATCCATGACATATGTTGTTATGCAAGTTGAAATTTTGGCCTATGCAAGTTTTAGGTGTAGAACATCATTCGCATATGCAAGTTCACCCCTATGTTAGATTTATGTTTTAATTGTGTGAATATTGTGATGTTTTCTCTTTATTCCATGAGTTAGACTATTCGAGTCTAACATATATTTTTACGTTAAACGAACAAACGTACTACGTGGGGTAAAGGGGATAATATTAAAAAGATTTAATTGGCATAAATGCCTTAAAAGGCATAAAATAAAATTGTGATGAAAATTGGTATGATTTTACATACCATAAATGGATGGACATAATTGAGTCAATTATGAACATCGTTAAATTTGGGATTAATTGATAATTTAAATAGGGAAAGTAATTCAAATTGGGGAATGATTAATTAGGAATAATTAATCGTCTAAGACACGAGGTTAGACTCTTTTGTGGTGTAAGACTGCCCGGACCCGCCCGGCAAATCCAGCTGCCACAAATGCCAGTCTAATGTGAGAGGTCTTAGGCACAAACTAAATATGTAACAGTTGTAAAGACACGAGGTTAGGCTCTTTTGTGGTGTAAGACTGCCCGGACCCGCCCAGCAAATCCAGCTGCCACAAATGTCAGTCTAATGTGAGAGGTCTTTATGAGGTTACGGTCTTAATGAATTAAGAAACACTTAACCAGAAAAGCATGTAGTGGGACATGAGGGGGTTAAGTGGGTGCCTTGGGTGGCATGTGGAATCTAGTGGGTGCCTTGGGTGGCATTTGGAAATACGATTAGAATCACTTAACCAAAATTGAAACATGTAATTGAAACATGAATAAGAAGTGGGTTAAGTGGAATGTACTAGAGGGGACCAAGCTTAGGTGGATAGCTTGTGTCAAGTAATGGGGGCCCGTTTCAACCAGTAACCCATACGTATCTTTGTGGGTTCGACCCAAGTCGAGGACGGGACACGCATACTGGGCTTGACTGTAAGAGGCCAAACCGGGTTAGCGGTGGCAACGCATGTCCAATGGGTTCATATGCGTGTGTGGACCCGGGCTGGTAGGTAAGACGTTGTTGCATCATGTAGGTATAAGCTGTGCATTCTTGGTGGTATCGGGTTACCACTTTGGGGAGTGATACACCCCACTGTGTGGCCAGCACGGGTATCTACGAGTTAGAGAGCCGATTGCTTGGGGGTAGTGGGTACACCTAGTGGAGATAGGGGCAGACGGCACCTATGAAGGCAGCTAGGGGTGCACGAAACTACCAATATTATTATTAAGTCTGTAGGCGGGATCAACCTTAGGGTGACTAGTGGTGGTGCAATATACTAGTGGCGGTGCAGTATAGCAATTATCCTATAGTGTTGGTGTAGTTTAGTAAATTTATCTTAGTGGGTTAGGTGCGCTTTATCGATATCGTTGTTCATTTTGTTTCCTTTTTTATTCTGTCATACTCAATGGTTCATGATCATTTCCTTATTTTCCAACTTATGCCTTAGCCTAGTTACTTTGTTAATTATATTGTTAGAATTATCGCACTCGCCGGACTTTATGTCTGACCCCCTTTTTCCATCTCTTTCCTTCCCCCCCCCCCCACCCCTAGGTGCTCAGGTTGGAACTAGAACCATTGGAGCTTGATTTTGGACTGCTTTTAGAAGATTGCTTGGATCGCTGAAGTATAGTTCAGCTTCTCTTTTATTATGGCTATTTTAATGTTGGGGATTATGTCTTTCAGATTATGTACTTTGTTTTATCAAGATGGATATGATGTACTTGACTTTGATTTATGGTTTTGATGATGTAACCAAACATATTTACCTTCTACTGCAATAAATAAAGTTTTGAATTTTCAAGTACTGTTTTATATCTGTCTTGTTGTGATTTTCTGTTCTATACTTACTTAAAACGTTCCATTGAAGTTAATGCATTCCCTTTGTGAGTGACATTAATGGACGTGGGGTGTTACATGTGGTATCAGAGCTGAAGGTTACCAGAACAGATATGAATTTTTGAAAAACTGTTTTTCAAAACAATTTTTATAAAGAAGTACTTAAAATAAGTATGTTTTAAGGAAAGTATTTTCAAGAGAAAAGTATATTTTGGAAAGCATAACCCCAAGAGCCATATATCTTTCCTTCAGTTCTTTTATATTGAATCTTTCCTTTTTCGTTTCAGCATGTCTGAAGCATCTAAGACACCAGAGGGTGTTCATGTGCCCGGTTGGTTTCGTCAGTATCTTGAGGCTAGGGCTGCCACTGCAGGTCCAGCTAATGCTCCTCCTCCTCCTCCTCGTGTCGATACTTTTGCTAAGATATGTAAGGACTTTAGAGCAATGGGTGGAAAACCTTTTCATGGGACGGAGACATTTGTTGAAGCTCGTAACTGGCTAAAGGAGGTGGAAGAATTGTTTGGAATCTTTGAAGTGGATGATGGAAGAAAGGTCCAGTTGGCTGCCTGGCTAATGAAGGATGAGGCCTCGTTTTGGTGGGAGGTCACTAATAGGGGACGTCCAGTCGATACATGGCTAGATTTTAGGTAGAGGTTTGAGGCGAAGTTTCTCTCACGGGCTGAAGAGAATCTATACATGGAAAGGTTTTTGTCGCTGAAGCAAGGGAATCTATCGGTGAAAGAGTACGTTAACAAATTCAACCAATTGGCAAGGTTTGGCTTAGACTTGGTAAACACTCCAGAAAAGAAGGCTCTAAGATTTGTTAAGGGTTTAAACGAGCCGCTTCATGGGTTAGCTATGACCCCCATTCCCATGGGGGCTACCTTTGAGAGGTTAGTTGACATGGCGCTCATGCATGAGGAGGAGAAGGGCACCAATGCTAATAAGGCACCCGAGAAGAAAGGGGATCAAAAGAAGCCGCAACAGCAACAACAAAACAAGAAAGGTGGGAAAGGCAACAATGCTAAGGGGAAGAAGAAATGCTTTAACTGTGGGACACCCGGCCATCTAAGAAAAGATTGTAGGAAGAAAAAGAAGACTGGTTGTTTCCACTGTGGCGAAGCGGGACATATTATTAAGGACTGCCCAAAGAAAGGGCAGAGGGCAGGGTCTACCTCGGGAGGACAGCTGCAAGCTCTGATGGCACCAGGGCAGGAAAGAGGACAAGTTCAGGCTCTCGTGGTCCCACCGCTGCAAGAACGAGGTAGAGCAATTTCCGTTGAAAGTTTAGTTTTTCTGTTTGATCATCCTGTCCGTACTTTATTCGATTCTGGTGCATCGCATTCGTTTATTTCTACATCATTAGTTGAAACACTGCACCTAAATACTAGTCTAGTTACTGATCCCTTAGTATTCTCAAATCCTATTGGTGAGTGTTTATCTTGGGCGTTGAGTTTGAATGCAACGCCTTTGTTCTGGGCTTTATGGGCTATGGCTTGATTCTAGGTATGGATTGGCTGACTAGATATGGGGCCATCCTAGATTGTGAAAGAAGGGTAGTTAGATTGTTGACTCGTTATGGAAGGACCCTTGATATTTCTTGTGACCCTAGAGGTCCGGTAATGCTTAGCTACCTAGAGTCCCTTGATGCATTCGATGATGATTTACATTCAGTTCGTATAGTCCGTGAATATGCTGATGTCTTCGATGAGGTAAGGGGTTTACCCCCAAAACGTGCGATAGACTTTCGAATATATCTAGTGGACAATGAAAAGCCAGTTGCATTGCCAGTGCGCCACATGGCTCCAAGAGAGAGAAGAGAACTCAGTAAGCAAGTGAAAGAATTGCTTGAGAAGGGGTTCATCAGACGTAGTATATCGGAGTGGGGTGCTCCAGTAGTGTTTGCCACGAAGGCGGATGGGTCCCTCAGGCTTTGTGTGGACTATAGAGAACTTAATAAGCTTACTAAGAAGAATAGACACCCACTGCCGAGGATTGACGATCTCTTCGATCAGTTAGTTGGCGCCTCGGTGTTTTCGCAGTTGGACTTAGCCTCTGGTTTCCATCAGTCGAGAGTGGCTGAGGATAGCATAAACAAGACTGCCTTTAGGACTCCAAACGGTTTCTTCGAGTGGCTGGTGATGCCCTTCAGTTTGACAAACGCCCTCGCATACTTTGTTGATTTGATGAGTAGGGTGTTTAGGGAGTACCTTAATAAATTCGTGGTAGTCTTTGTAGATGACATCTTGATCTTTTCTAAAAGCGAAGAAGAGCATGCCCTACATCTTAGGGAAGTGTTGGAGACTCTTCGAGCGCATAGCCTTAAAGCTAAATTTTCTAAATGTCACTTTTGGAGAAAGGAAGTGCGATTCTTAGGGCACGTGGTTTCCAAAGAAGAGATAGCCGTGGATCCCGCGAAGGTAGTGGCCATCCAAGATTGGAAGGTTCCTAAAAATGCGACCGAGGTGAGGAGTTTCTTAGGGTTGGCTGGCTACTACAGAAAGTTCATCAAAGACTTCGCAAAAATATCAGCCCCATTAACACGTTTGACGAAGAAGAACTTAGTCTTCATGTGGGACGTAGATTGTGATGATGCGTTCCAACATTTAAAGAGAGCTTTGACCACAGCCCCAGTCTTAGTGTTGCCAGATGGAAGTAAGCCATTTACCGTTTTTTCCGACGCTTGTGGGACAGGACTAGGCGCAGTCTTAATGCAAGAGGGAAGGGTAATAGCCTATGGTGGAAGGCAGTTGAGAGTGCATGAAAGAAATCACCCGACACATGACCTAGAGTTGGCCGCTATCGTTTTCGCGCTTAAGTCTTGGCGTCATTATCTTCTCGGCGAGAAATTCGAATTATTCACTGACCACAAATCGATAAAATACTTATTCTCTTAGAAAGACTTGAACTTAAGGCAGCAAAGGTAGATGGAGTTCTTAGCATCCTACGACTTCGAGGTAGCATATACCCCTGGCAAGGGTAACGTGGTGGCAGATGCCTTAAGTAGAAAAAGATTATCCTTGAGTCCGTTGTTTGTTGAGCGGCGAAGTTTAGAGTTCATCTCTACATTTGACTTTACACCTTCCATTGACTTTGTACCTGGTTTGCTAGCATCCTTAGAGGTCAGACCTACGCTTTTGGGACGGATTTGCGAGGCACAGCGAGACGACCCACAGTTGGTTGAGTTAGTAGAAAAGCTCAAAGGAGGGGAGTCATCGAGTCATCTCCGTAGGTATACGCTAGATAATAAGGGTTGGTTGCGTAGGGACGGTAGACTTTATGTACCACGGGACGAGAATTTGAGGAAGACCATTCTTGATGATGCCCATCGTTCGAAGATGACCATTCATCCCGGCGGGGACAAGATGTACATGGACATGAGACGAGTTTAGTTTTGGGCCGGCATGAAGAAAAATGTGGCTGAGTATGTCGCTAGATGCTTGGTGTGCCAACAAGTAAAAGCAGAGCAAAAGAAGCCCGGTGGATTGCTTCACCCATTGGAGGTTCCACAATGAAAGTGGGAAAGCGTCTCGATGGACTTTATTGATGGATTACCAAGATCGAGGAAGGGTAATACGGGGATTTGGGTCGTGGTAGACAGACTTACTAAGAGCGCCCATTTCATTCCCATGAAGAGTAAGAGGACTGCTCCATGGTTAGCCTCCGTATACATTCGAGAAATAGTTCGTTTGCACGGTGTTCCTTCTAGCATAGTGAGCGACCGCGATCCCATATTCACTAGCGAGTTTTGGAAGAGCTTGCATGAGGCGGTAGGGACTCAGTTATGTTTGAGTACCGCATATCATCCTCAGACGGACGGCCAGACCGAGAGGGTGAGTCATATTCTAGAGGACCTATTGAGATTATGTGTCATTTAGATTTCGGAGGTACATGGGAGGAACATCTTCCGTTGGTAGAGTTCGCATATAATAATAGCTTTCAGTCTAGCATTGGCATGGCACCGTTCGAGGCTCTTTACGGACGGCCGTGTCGTTCGCCTACATGCTGGTGGGAATCTACGGATAAGATCTTGCTTGGACCCGATATGATTAGAGAGACTTCGGAGAAGATCGATTTGATTCGAAGGAGGAAGAAGACGACGCAAGATAGACAGAAATCTTATGCGGACAAGAGGAGGTCAGATCTTGAGTTTGATGTTGGGGACATGGTCTTTGTCAAGGTGTCTCCATTACGGAACGTCGTTCGCTTTGGGTCTGTTGGGAAGTTAGCACCAAGGTTCGTAGGGTCGTTTCCTATTAAGGAAAGGATTGGGCAGATGGCGTATAGAGTGGAGTTGCCCGAGAGACTTAGTGGTGTACACGACGTATTCCATGTATCACATTTGAGGAAGTGCTTGCACGAGATTGCGGAAGTGGTAGAGCCGAGCTTGCTTAGAGAGGTGGAGATCGAGCGTGATGCAACGATTCAACGAGCTCCTCCGCGCATTCTTGGGTCGGAGATTAAGAAGTTGAGGAATCGAGAGGTCAAACTAGTCAAAGTGCAATGGGGAGATGATAAGAGCAATGCTACTTGGGAGACGGAAGCGAAGATGCGTTCATTATACCCTTTTCTTTTCGAGGTGTGTCTTTTAATTTCTCCTTTATCGCTTATCTTGTACCTATCTTATCTTTAGTATGTCCTCTTGCTAGTATCTTTTACCTTTAGATAGGGTAGTCCTATGGCTGAAACATGTGTTTGAGACATGTTATGTATGATGGATGCAAGTGTTTGCTAGTGGTTGCTCGTGGATGCATATACACACACTTTAGGGACTAGATCGGCTCAGTCACTTCATACCGCATATTGCATATAAATGTGTGTACATATTTAAGTAATGGATGTATAATGGTTGTACCATCATATGGATGTTGCATTTTGGTGAATGGTTGTGCACACATGTAGAAATAATATGTATCGATAGGGTTCTTTCGCATACATAATGGACGCATGGCGCTATCATGGTTTGCATTAAGGAGGTCAACTGAATAAGTAGACCGCCTGATTTTGCATTAAATAAGGAACATATACACACACTTCTTGCATATGTTCATACAACATTAGGAATTTATAAGGACAATGGATGCCTGTGTTTGATGGTTGAGTAGATGGTTGTTTGGATGTTAGGATATGCATTCTCCTTAACTTAGAGATTTCGGGGGTGAAATCCTTTAAGGAGGGGAGAATGTAACACCTCGGATTTTTGAATAATCGAATTAACTAAATTAAAGAATAATTAATCTCAGACGTGAGAATTAAGGGAAATGGGTTGCACCATTGTGTTCGTCTCGGAATTCTGGTTGAGATAAAGTCCGAGTTTGCGTGAATTGGACTTCGTATGAAGAAGTTATGGTGATCGGAAGTTTCAGAAAATTCAAAACAGATTTTCAGAAAATTCAAATTTCGGAGTCAGACAGGCTAGGCGGGAAAATTCCCGCCAGGGCCAGGTCGACCATAGGGTCGACCTGGGGGTCGACCTGCCTTAACCAGGTCGACCATAGGGTCGACCTGGGGGTCGAACTGCCTTAACCAGGTCGACCTCCCCCCCCCCCCCCCCCCCACGGGCAGATTTGATTGATGACCTATTTGTGAGTATATGCTGACTCATTAGGGTTTCTGATCTGCTCTGATTGGCTGGGATTAATTCTGGGTTGATCGGACGGCTTAAACTAATCCTAAACTCTATAAAAACACCTATAGACTCAAACCCTAAAATCAAAACAAAATTGGATTCATGGCCTCCATGTCATCACCTTGCAACTCAGAATAACCGCCGCCCATTAGAGAGGAAGAAAGCAAATCAAATTCAATCCTTTTCAACTCTAACAGCGAATCTTCATCAAAGGAGCGCTAATTAAACTCCAGAAATCAGAATTCAGAACTCAAGACTGCTTTTGAGTTGTGAGTTCGATAGTTTTAACAAAACAATTAATAAATGAATTGGATTGAGTTATAATGCGGATAATTTGGATGTGATATGAATTGTTGATTTCATGTTGTAATTATGTTGTAGAATTATGTTGTAATTTCTATGATATTATGTTATGATGCTATCATCTACGATGCAAAGTTATGATGCTATCACCCATGTTATAATCCTATGATTGACTTATGTCTAGTTGAATCGTCATGTTTCTTATGCTAGTTTGTTATATTGATTCATATGATAAATCATATGTAGGAAAGTTTAGATGTTGATTCAAACATGAACCATATACAAGTTGAGTAGAATTATATGTGACCTTGCATAGCTATGGCACTTAGTTTATGTGAGAATTTAATCAAAAGTTTGGCTATGACATATGCTAATTCTACATAATACTTTACATGTTAGATACTAGTCTACACCATTGTTGCGATGTATAAATCACCTATGAAAGTTTATGAGTTGGATATGAATCATGTTATGCAAGTTTAGGATTATTACCTATGCAAATATAGATCTATGACATATGTTATTTATGCAAGTTTGTGGCCATTATTTCATCAAGTTCACACCTTTAGATTTGGATCCATGACATATGTTATTTATGCAAGTTGTAATTTTGGCATATGCAAGTTTTAGATATAGAACATCATTCACATATGCAAGTTCACCCCTATGTTAGATTTATGTTTTAATTATGTGTATAAATTGTGATGTTTTCTTTTATTTTATAAGTTAGACTATTCGAGTCTAACGCATATTTTTACGTTAAACGAACAAACGTACTACGTGAGGAAAAAGGGGATAATATTAAAAATATTTAAAAGGCATAAAATATAATTGTGGTGAAAATTGGTGTGATTTTACATACCATAAATGGATGGACATAATTGAGTCAATTATGGACAATGGATGCCTATGTTTGATGGTTGAGTAGATGGTTGTTTGGATGTTAGGATATGCATTCTCCTTAACTTAGAGATTTTGGGGGCGAAATCCTTTAAGGAGGGGAGAATGTAACACCCCGGATTTTTGAATAATCGAATTAACTAAATTAAAGAATAATTAATCTCAGATGTGAGAATTAAGGGAAACGGGTTGCGCCATTATGTTCGTCTTGGAATTCTGGTTGAGATAGAGTCCGAGTTTGCGTGAATTGGACTTCGTATGAAGAAGTTATGGCGATCGGAAGTTTCAGAAAATTCAAAACAGATTTTCAGAAAATTCAAATTTTGGAGTCAGACAGGCTAGGCGGGAAAATTCCCGCCAGGGCCAGGTCGACCTGGGGGTCGACCTGGTGGTCGACCTGCCCCTCCCCCCCTCGGCAGATTTGATTGATGACCTGTTTGTGACTATGTGCTGACTCATTAGGGTTTCTGATCTGCTCTGATTGGCTGGGATTAATTCTGGGTTGATCGGACGACTTAAACTAATCCTAAACTCTATAAAAACACCTATAGACTCAAACCCTAAAATCAAAACAAAATTGGATTCATGGCCTCCATGCCGTCACCTTGCAACTCAGAATAGCCGCCGCCCATTAGAGAGGAAGAAAGCAAATCAAATTCAATCCTTTTCAACTCTAACAGCGAATCTTCATCAAAGGAGCGCTAATTCAACTCCAGAAATCAGAATTCAGAACTCAAGACTGCTTTTGAGTTGTGAGTTCGATAGTTTTAACGAAATAATTAATAAATGAATTGGATTGAGTTATAATGCGGATAATTTGGATATGATATGAATTGTTGATTGCATGTTGTAATTATGTTGTAGAATTGTGTTGTAATTTCTATGATATTATGTTATGATGCTATCATTTACGATGTAAAGTTATGATGTTATCACCCATGTTATAATCCTATGATTGGCTTAGGTCTAGTTGAATCATCATGTTTCATATGCTAGTAGTTATATTGATTCATATGATAAATCATATGTATGCAAGTTTGGATTTTGTTTTAAACATGAATCACATACAAGTTGGGTAAAATTTTATGTGAACTTACATGGTTATGACACCTAGTTTATGTGAAAATTTAATTGAAAGTTAGGCTATGACATATGCTAAATTCTACATGATACTTTACATGTTAGATACTAGTTTACACCATTGTTGTGATGTATAAATCACATATGTGAGTTTATGAGTTGGATATGAATCATGTTATGTTATTACCTATGCAAGTTTACACCCTTGTTATGATGTATAAATCACATATGTAAGTTATATGAATATATGAATCATGTTATGCAAGTTTAGGGGTAGTGCCTATGCAAATTAGCACCTTTAGATATAAACCTATGACATACATGATTTATGCAAGTTTGTGGCCATTTTCTCATCAAAGTTCACACCTTTAGATTTGGATCCATGACATATGTTGTTTATGCAAGTTGAAATTTTGGCCTATGCAAGTTTTAGGTGTAGAACATCATTCACATATGCAAGTTCACCTCTATGTTAGATTTATGTTTTAATTGTGTGAATATTGTGATGTTTTCTCTTTATTCCATGAGTTAGACTATTCGAGTCTAACATATATTTTTACGTTAAACGAACAAACGTACTACGTGGAGTAAAGGGGATAATATTAAAAAGATTTAATTGGCATAAATGCCTTAAAAGGCATAAAATAAAATTGTGATGAAAATTGGTATGATTTTACATAAATGGATGGACATAGTTGAGTCAATTACGGACATCGTTAAATTTGGGATTAATTGATAATTTGAATAGGGAAAGTAATTCAAATTGGGGAATGATTAATTAGGAATAATTAATCGTTTAAGACACGAGGTTAGACTCTTTTGTGGTGTAAGACTGCCCGGACCCGCCCGGAAAATCCAGCTGCCACAAATGCCAGTCTAATGTGAGAGGTCTTAGGCACAAACTAAATGCGTAATAGTTGTAAAGACACGAGGTTAGGCTCTTTTGTGGTGTAAGACTGGCCGGACCCGCCAGGCAAATCCAACTGCCACAAATGTCAGTCAAATGTGAGAGGTCTTTATGAGGTTACGGTCTTAATGAATTAAGAAACACTTAACTAGATAAGCATGTAGTGGGACATGAGGGGGTTAAGTGGGTGCCTTGGGTGGCATGTGGAATCTAGTGGGTGCCTTGGGTGGCATTTGGAAATATGATTAAAAACACTTAACCAAAATTGCAACATGTAATTGAAACATGAATAAGAAGTGGGTTAAGTGAGATGTACTAGAGTGGACCAAGCTTAGGTGGATAGCTTGTGTCAAGTAATGGGGGCCCGTTTCAACCAGTAACCCATACGTATCTTTGTGGGCTCGACCCAAGTCGAGGACGGGACACGCATACTAGGCTTGACTGTAAGCGGCCAAACCGGGTTAGCGGTGGCAACGCAAGTCCAACGGGTTCATACGTGTGTGTGGACCTGGGCTGGTAGGTAAGACATTGTTGCATTGTGTGGGTATAAGCCGTGCATTCTTGGTGGTATCGGGTTGCCACTTTGGGGAGTGATACACCCCACTGTGGGACCAGCACGGGTATCTACGAGTTAGGGAGCCGATCGCTTGGGGTAGTGGGTACACCTAGTGGAGATAGGGGAAGACGGCACCTATGAAGGCCGCTAGGGGTGCACGAAACTACCAATATTATTATTAAGTCTGTAGGCGGGATCAACCTTAGGGTGACTAGTGGTGGTGCAGTATACTAGTGGCGGTGCAGTATAGCAATTATCCTATAGTGTTGGTGTAGTTTAGTAAATTTATCTTAGTGGGTTAGGTGTGCTTTAACGATATCGTTGTTCATCTTGTTTCCTTGTTTACTCTGTCATACTCAATGGTTCATGATCATTTCCTTATTTTCCAACTTATGCCTTAGCCTAGTTACTTTGTTAATTATATTGTTAGAATTATCGCACTCGCCAGACTTTATGTCTGGCCCCACCTTTTTCCATCTCTTTCCTTCCCCCTCCCCCCCAGGTGCTCAGGTTGGAACTAGCTCCAGTGGAGCTTGATTTTGGACTGCTTTTAGAAGATTGCTTGGATCGCTGAAGTATAGTTCAACTTCTCTTTAATTATGGCTATTTTTATGTTGGGGATTATGTCTTTCAGATTATGTACTTTGTTTTATCAAGATGGGTATGATGTACTTGACTTTGGTTTATGGTTTTGATGATGTAACCAAACATACTTACCTTCTGCTGCAATAAATAAAGTTTTGAATTTTCAAGTACTGTTTTATATTTGTCTTGTTGTGATTTTCTGTTCTATACTTACTTAAAACGCTCCATTGAAGTTAATGCATTCCCTTTGTGAGTGACATTAATGAACGTGGGGTGTTACAAATCATCAATCCTCGGAACCGGGTGTCTATTCTTCTTGGTGAGTTTATTCAACTCTCGGTAGTCAACACACAAATGAAGCAAACCATCTGCCTTAGTTGCGAATACTATTGGAGCACCCCATTCGGATATGCTTCATCTGATAAACCCTTTCTCAAGCAGCTCCCCTACTTGTTTACTTAGCTCCCTCCTTTCCCTTGGAGCCATGTGGCGCATGGGTAATGCAACTGGTTTTGCATTGTCCACCAGACATATATGAAAGTCGATCTCGCGCCTCGGAGGTAAACCCCGTACCTCATTAAAAACATCAGAAAAATCTGGGACTACTGGGACAGATTGCAAATCCTCTATAGATGCATCAAGAGATTCTACGAAACTAAGCATAATAGACCCTTGTGGGTCACAAGAAACTTCGAGGGTCCTCCCACGACAAGTCAGGAGCCTAACAACCCTTCTCTCACAATCCAGAACGGCTCCATACGTAGTAAGCCAGTCCATTCCTAAAATTAACCCATAGCCCATAAACCCAAGCAAATAAGCGTCACATTCAAATTCGACGCCTAACACAGATAATTTCAAACCCCGACAAATCATCGATAAATGAGCCGAACCACCAATGGGGTTTGCAACAACTACGGGACCTACTACGATACTAGTAATTAAGTGCAGAGATTCAACTACAAAACTAAATATAAACAAGTGTGAAGCACCAAAATAAAAAAGTGTTCTAACTGCATGATTTGAAAGAGAAACTAAACTTTCTACAGAAATCTTTCTATCTCTTTCTAGAGCACTGATCGCGAGAGCATGCACTTGCCCTCCAGAAGTTCCAGCTCTTTGACCTTTTCCCTGCAATCCTTGTTTCTTTAGGCACTTTTTAGAGTAGTGTCCAAGCTCTCCACAATTAAAGCAACTGATCTTTCTTTTCTTACAATCTTTAACCAAGCAACCTTCCTTCCCAAAATGGTGACATTTTCTTTTATCCCTGTCTTGTCATTCTCCCCTCCTTTCTTCTGTTGTTGCTGTTGTTGTTGTTGTTACCGTTGATGCTGCCTCTTCTTGGGCCACACCTTCTTATTATGCGATGACTCCTCAGCTTTCACTTCCTTCTTTTCCCCCTTATCCTCCTCATGCATTAGGGCCATATCAACAAGCTTTTCAAACGTTGCCCCCTTTGGAAGATGGGACATAGCTAAACCATGTAGAGGCTCATTCATCCCTTTAGCAAATCACAAGGCTTTTTTGTGCGGTGTGTCTACCAACTCTAGCCCGTACCTTGCCAGCCGATTGAACTTGTCACATATTCCTTTACCGTCAAATTTCCTTGTTTGAGCGCTAAGAACCTCTCCATCTGTATGCTTTGCTCTGCTTGGGAAAGAAATTTCATTTCGAACCTCTGTCTAAAGTCTTCCCAAGTCTCTATCGGACGTCCATCTTGGGTGACTTCCCACCAAAATGAGGCTTCGTCCTTTAACAGCCAAGCAGCTAATTGAATTTTCCTTCGGTCCTCCACTTCAAAGATTACGAATAAGTCCTCGATCTCCTTGAGCCAATTCCGAGCTTCTATGAATGACTCGCTCCCATGGAATGGCTTCCCTTCCATAGCGCGGAAGCCCTTGCAGATCTTGGCGCAGTTATCTGCTTTTGGAGGGGGAGGAGGAGGAACGATGAGTGCAGCTTGGGGAGGAACGTCTCTTTGGCCTTCGGCAGGCGTCGTGGCCTCCAAATACCTACGGAACCATCCGGGTATAGTGACGCCCTCTGGGATATTAGGGATGTTTTGTTCCCCAGACATGCTGAAAAAAGGAAACGGAAGAAATTTAGATAAAGGACCGAAGGATATTACATATGGCTTTTTGGGGAACGTTTTTCAAAACAGACTTTTCTTTTTGAAAACACTTTCTTTTAAAACTCATTTTGAAAATATTTTTCAAAAACTCTTATCTAATCTGGTAACCTTCGGCTATAATACCAAGTGTGGCACCCCACGTCCGTTAATGTCACTCACAAAGGGAATGCATTAAGTTTCGTGAAGCGTTTAGGTAGAAAGACACAGAATATTACAAGACATATATAACAAAATCTGCGGTGGAAATAAACAACTTTATTAATCATCAAAATACCGTGGTCCAAAGCATAATTTGTCTGAGATATAAAAACCCATTACAACATAAAAACCTCTGTCTTGTACTTTAGAAATATCAGAGTGCATAAAATAAATAAAATTCCCCAATAAAAAAATATAGCCATTGCAACAAGAATAGGAGCTTGATCCATACATATCAGTAACTCCAGCAATCAAGCAAAATCACGGTCAAGCCTGAGCGAGTCTAGTAACTTTTAGCCTAATAATAAATAAAGGTAATCATGACAAGCATAAAGTGGATAAGAGAGATTACTGTACAAATGGCAGGTGTGATAAGGCAGATAAGGTAAGGTGTACACATGCTTCACTAATAACTACTCTGCACTATTACTAGTGTAATTTAAAATGAGATGGTCCCTTCCACTACAAATTGGTAAACTTAGGGCATACCTCCGAGTGTACCCTAACCACTACACTGATTGATCGACTCCTTACTCTGTAGATACCCTGTGTTGTTCCCACAGTAGGGGGTATCACTTCCCTAAAGTGGCGACCCAATATGTGCACAGTCATATCTACTGGTGTCCCGGTCGTCTTGTCCCCCTCTGCCCGGCCCATGCACGCATATGTCCCCGGTCGGTTTGCGCCGTCTACACCACCCACCACGTTTTGGATCTCTTATAATCAATCAGTAAGTGTGCCCCTTCTACGCCTAGTACAGAGTTCCCTACTCTGATACCGAATACAGGTTACTGACTGAAATGGGTCCCACAAATATGATACAAGCTCTCCCCTTTTGTCTTGTATCCCCACTAGGTTTCCCACTGACTATGTATACCCTAAAGGGTGATCTTTAATTAAATAGCCCTATACTAGTTATGCTTACCCTAAAAGGGTGATCTTTAATTACATAACTTTACCGGGTTAAGTTTGTGGGCCTATATTTATAAATATTACCTACCCTCTTCAGTTATACTTAACCCACCCACTACCCAATCCATTTTACTTAACCCTAACTTATGTTCATAATCATACAGTTCTTATGGATTAAATTAGGTTAAGTAGTCCTTTCTCATTACCATGTCCAATTATGGTTTATATTAGGCTAGACCTCCCACATTAGGCCTACAACGTGTGGATGCTGGATATGCTGGTCGGGTCCGGGCAGTCTTATTCCGCAATTCGGCCTAACCTCGTGTCTAGCCCGAGTCGTATTTACACACTTATACCTCTCACATTAGGTTCAACATTAGTGGCTGCTGGATATGCCGGTCGGGTCCGGGTAGACTTCCGCCACTAATTAACCTAACCTCATGTCATAAACGTTAATATAATTCCTAATTATAGTTGCTAAACATTCCATTTATTAATTAATTTACCAATTAATTAATCTTACCTTTTTGGGTGTTATTGCCCATTCTATAAATAATTTGAATTACTAGTCGAAAAATGTTTATTTCCCAATTATGCCAATATTTACATTTTCCCCGTTTCTAACTAACGTCCTCACAAAATTGACGGCATGCCTAGGCTAAATAATTAGCCTAGCCATAAGCGATAAAAAGGAAAGCTAATAGGGATGCAACACAAGTGATCATTGAATATGATTTGGCATAACATGGATTAACATAGTCATAAGGTTGTCATATGAACTTGTGACAATTTCTATGATGTCAAAGTGAACAAAATGAGATCTAAACTAATCATTTAGATGTCCAGCAATTCAAATCTAGCATAATACAAATTTAGATCCCAAATAGTAACATAGCAGAATACTCACAACTGAATTGGATCTAAAGAAATAGATTTATCAGGACATAATAGAATAATCACAGTTGAATTAGATCTAAAAAAATAGATCAATCATGACATAGTAGCATATTTAGATCTAAAGGTGACTTCGTTTGTCAAGTTTACAACATATCATAATTAACTACAACATGACAGGCTAAAGGTGGTTTACATAAAGGATTAAATCTAAATTAACAAGTTTTCATTTACCACAATATAGTTGCAAGTCAAGATCCACATAGGAAACATAGTAGAATGTCCATAATCATATTAGATCTTGGGAAACTGACATAATAAACTTGCATAGGTTCATGATTTACAACATATACCCAATTCACGGACTTTCATAATTCACATTTATCTATTTAAACCTAAAAGTGACTAGAAACTCACAGCGTTAGGTTTAGGGAATTGACAAAGAATAGATCTGAGTTCTGAATTCTGAATTTGATTAGCTAAACTGTTGTTGTAGGACTTGATTCTGTTTCAATTCGCAACCCGACAGCATATGGCTCCCATGATCTCCAATGAAGAAAATAGGAGAATAGGGGACCATATTTATAGCCTAGAACCAATGAATCATACCCAGAATCAAGTCCAGGTACGTAAAACGAATTCTGCCCAGATCTGCCCGGGGGGGTCAACACCCCTGTCGACACCCCCAAAGGGGGGTCGACACCCATGTCGACACCCCCTAAGGGGGGTCGACACCCACGAGCGGGAATTTTCCCACTCAGCCCGCTTTGGTTGAATTTTGATTTTTGAACTGTTTGAAGGTTCTGGAATTTATATATATATATATATATATATATATATATATATATATATATATATATATATATATATGTTCTTCCTTATGCGTATACAAACTTCTAAGGCTTTTAACTTCTCCATACGATGTCCGATTTACGCAAACTCGAACTCTATCCTAAGCAGAATTCCGAGACGAACGCAATGGCATAGCCCATTTCCCTTAATTCTTCTTTTAAAAATTAAGTATTCTTTAATCTTTTAATTTGAATATTTTAAAATTACGGGTGTTATACGCATTCTACGTATCGGAGGATCGTAGAAAATTTATTTTATTTTCATATGAAGTCGTTTGGTCATGTAACTTTGGGAGACGACTACTGGGGTCATTTCCCATGTTCACTATTTTTGATGAACATTAAATGATCGTTTTTCCCCTGCGAATGTTATTTCACTTATAACTTTTGATTGGTAAGGAGTTTTAACCTAAATCCACTTCCATTGGATTCAGATGATGGGTTACCTTTCCATAGAGTGGTCACATTAATCAAACGGACTTACCGTTTGGTAGATATGGCTAAAATAAGGTTTGAAGATGGAAAAACAGCTTAACCGGGCTTAATTAGTTGATTATTGGTTAGGCCAATAACCCATTTCAGGATTATGATTATGGGAGGGCTAAAAAGAGTTAGAGGAAGATTCATTTTCATTTTTCTAGCCGCCACCTTTCTCTAACCCTAGTAATAGTCTCCACCTTCTAAATTCATCCTTAATCTCTTCCTAATCACAAATTAAGCAAATCTACATCAAATCAAGTCAAATTAGCATCAAATCAGAGATAGAGCTGCTAGAACACATAGGGATTCGACCCAAATCAGTGGAGTTTTCAGATCTATAATTTATTTGTGGCTAAGGTGAGTGATTTGCACTTTTATTCTGTAACACCCCGTAATTCTGCGACATTAAGATTCTCAAATTAAAGTATAATTAATTTTTAAAAGAAAAATTAAAAGAAAAATTAAAAGAAAAAGATCCATGCAGTTGTTTAATTTAAGTATTGTAACTAACATGAAAAAGAGAAGTAAGGAGAGAACAATAATTATTATTGTTCTAAGACTTATTAACAAAAGCCTCTGTAGCTTAGTTGGTTAAGGCATTGGATTTGTAGCATGGAGGTCGGGGGTTCGAACCCCCGCGGCGGCATAATTTTTTTATCTTTGTTTTAGAGAGTGCCAACTAAACATGCAAATATATGTACGTATACAAATTCAAAATTTGAAAGGATAAGAACGTACATATAAGGAAATAAAGAAAATATATATATATATATACATATGAGAAATATAAATATAAATATATATATATACAAAAATATATGTATACGAAAGATAAAATTCAAGATAAGGCTACAGTCAATGAAATATGGCAACATCATTTGAATTTTGAAAATAAAATGAAAGTTGTGCGTATATATATATGCGTAAAATGGTCGTTAGAGGAATTGTATACATATAAGAATATTTCATGTGAATAAAACAGTTAAATAAATTCCAGAAATTCAAAAGTTTGAAAATCAAACTTTTATGCCAAAATAGCTTGTGGGACCCAATGCTGACTCAGCACTGCGTGTATGATAAGGTTTGGCTAGATTCATCTACGTACCTGGACTATTTTCTTAACTAGGTTCAATGCTGACTCAGCGCTGCGTGTACGATAAGGTCTTGAGCAGCTATATAAACAGCCCTAGTCTTCATTCTCTTTGCACCAATTCTCTTCTATCCTTATGCTGCTAAGATTCATGGCTTCTTCCCCTCCTCTAAATTTTCTTAAATAAATAAAATAAAATATGATTCAAGACGAGGAGATGCTGCTAAAAGACTTTTAAGGAGGGATTCAAATCAAAGTTTCAAGTGAAGAATTCAAAGGCTAGCTCAAACAAGTTTCAAGCAACGACGCACGAATCATAGCCACGCTTTCCTTCTTTTCTAGATCTATTTTCTGTAAGTTGGTTATTTCTAGATCTGAATATTTTGTTTTATTTGTGACATGAAATTAAAGGAATAAAGGAATATGCCAAATCTCTCTCTCCCTCTCTCTTCGAATCTGTGTTTATACTCTTGGACTGAATTAAGAACTGTTATGATTCGAGGACAAATAAGACTGTAACCGTGACTATGACTATAGAACTGTGGCCTTTGAAAGCATATGCCTTTGGACTATGACATAAGCCTTTGATTTTGGGACATATAAACATTGCCTATGACAATGACTTATGACTATGGGAATTATTTTCCCTTTTGGACTATGAACATCGCATACGACTATGGACATTTCCTATGACTGTGACTGTGACTACAAGGATTATTTCCTTGACTAGGCCTATACCTTTGATTTGGACATAAACTATTACTTATGACATAATGAGGACAACTGTGATTTTGACACCCATGATTTATGATTAGGAAAATATTGCTTTAGTTTTGTGATTGAGAAGTTGGGTCTAAACCCAATTATTTATTCTACCTGTTCCTTGGTTTTTCTTTGGTTTTAAGACAGTGGGAATTTACCTATTAAGTTAGGTCTACCCACGTTCTTGAACCTATTTTGCCCATTCTTTGGTTTTAAGACAGTGGGAATTTACCTATTTAGTTAGGTCTACCCATATTCTTGAACCTACATTGTTATCCAAACCTTTTTATGCCAATTATTCCTTCTTGTCATTTTGATTCATTCCCTTTTTATCTACGAATCTAGATTTATTTATAATCTAGGTTGAATCACGATTATTCGAACGGTGGGAATGCGATTTAGGGGAAAAACATGGAAATGAATATGAACGTAATTGAAAACTGGGAAATTGGCATAATTTGGAATATGTATTATGACATGCATATTAAAATGAAAACGGGGAAATTTGACATGGATTAGGGAATATGTGATTTTGACATATTAAATTTAGCGTTAGTAAGTAAGCTAAATTTTAGGCATAAAATGTAAACTAGAAAAATAATTCTAGTTTTGCCATAAATTGTGAATTAGGATGTTAAACCAAGATTGGGTTAATTAAGGTTGATTTGGAATAAGTATATTAGCACAATTTTGAATTTATTCATAATTGTGAGCAATTGTCATGTTTAGAATAAATTATGGTTAGCGACACTAAATTTGGTATAATTTACATACCAAAAAGTATAAATATGATAAATAAGAGAGAATGGGCCATAATAATAAATGTGACAATGTACATAAAAAGAGTAGTAATGAAATAAGTAAATTAGGAGTAATTTACTTATAGAATTCGTCATAAATGTTAAATTGTTCATTTACCACAAAATATGTAACTTGGTTAAGTTTTGGCCATAAATTATAAACTAGGATATTTAATCTAGTTTCGGCAATGAAATAGGAAATGGCCTAAACTGCATGTTGGGTTAGGACTTGGGCCTAGAATATAAGTATACTAGTAGGCTTGACAAATAAATATAGGCCAAATTTGTCTAAAAAGGGGAAATGGGCTTTTGAAATAAATTGTTAACAATTTATAAACAAAAGAAAAGTATTTTGATAACATCCCTTTTTATAACACATAGACCAGAAGGTTCTAGGGTGACAGAGAGGATAGTGTCTAGGCTTGGGTTTGGAAAATACAAGTTTCCTGCCCTCCCTGGCTATCCCTAACTGATCCGAAGGACGGGATGGTTGTTTTCAAAACCAGATTTGGAAATTAATCAAAAACCCTTTGAACTTAGAAAACATGAATATGCCTAACCCGAGGTTAGACTGAGTTGCGGTATAAACCTGCCCGGAACCGACCGGCACATCCAGTAACTGCAGCAATATCTGTCTAATGTGAGAGGTTGCGGCTTTAATTTATTAATTAAAGCTAGAACAAGAATGCGTGGGTTAAGTCCATAGGAACACTTAACCGACTTAACAAAGTTAAGCTAGAATGGGAAGGTTAAGTCCATAGGAACACTTAACCAACCTAACACTGTTAAGCTAGAATGGGAAGGTTAAGGAACACTTAACCAACTTAGCACAGTTAAAGCTAGAATGGGGGGGTTAAGTCCATGGGAATACTTAGCCAAATTAACATGTTGACTAGACTAGAAGGTGGGGTTAAGTAAAGTTAATACACTTAGCCAATTTAACATGTTAATTAGACTAGAGGTTGGGGTTAAGTAATACTCTTAGCCAAATTAATATGTTAACTGGACTAGACCATAGGGTTAAGTAAACTTGAATGCTTAACCATCAGAATATGATAAATGAATAGGGTTAAGTAAAAAGCATCAAGGGATAACACTTAACCAGTGTAATAGGATAAGGGAAGAGGGTTAAGATAGCTTGAATCGACTAAATACACTTAACCAACCCAACCTGGCGAGAAAGAAAACTAAGTAGTAGACCTCAGTTGAAAAAGGGACTAAGTAGTAAAACTTAGTTAAGAAAACAAGGAATTTGGAAACTAAGTGGTAAACCTTAGTTAGTAGAACTAAGTAGTAATTCTTAGTATAACACGAAGGAGCAGACATCCACCTGGTTTTAAGAAGGCTCCAACGAATTGGGTTACGAAGCCCGAGGCTTCGAGGGGACGTGAGGGTACTCTTGGTATCCCTCTGTGAGGCTGCAGATGATCATCCTGGGCTCACAGAGGTTAAGGTCTGCGTTAGAAGAACCGAGGGTATGCCTTGGTTGCAATATATATGTGGCAACCTAAAGACTAGGATGGACCAGCGTGATTCGGCGAGAAGACGGTAGCCCTGTGATAGCAACTCGTCGTCTACCATCCATCTTGAGTCAATCGAGATACGTGAAGCGGAAAGGCGGAGAACTCCAAAAGACCATATACTTGCTATCTAGTTATGGTTGCGGATGGCCATAGGATAGTGGGGCACCGGGGGCCGGCGTATAGTTCTCATTTTACAAGGTGTGCCTTTCATTAGCTGAGGGAGGGGTCAAGTAGGACCATAGCCACTGGAGTAAAAACAGACCTTAGCATCTGCATCGGCAGATATCTGAAAGCTCCCGATCGAGTTCTGTATTCCTTGATTTGCCCTGTCACAGGACTCGGATCGCACATTACAGGACATGTGCATCTAGACAAGCGATAACGATTCGCGATACATACGTGGGGAAGCCTAGGAACATATACCACTCTAGGTAGTGTGTCCTAGACTTGGGGGCATTGTTCGACAGGTAGCGTAATCCCTAGTTGGACTAGGTGGCATAAACCCTGAACTCGAAAAGCGTTCAGCAGATAGCGTAAAACTATAGTTAAATCTAGAAAGCAGTGGATAGAAAACCCTAGATTAGATCTAGGTAACAACTAATAAATGGATGCCTGAAGGCGATGGAAAATACAGGGATTGGGATCACGTTATCGTTACTAGTTGAAACACTAGTTAGGCGGTGCAGAGATATAGAAACCAGTATAACAAGTAAATAGCGAAGCAGCGAAAGTATTAGAGCGTATCCAGTTTATCTTAGCATGTCTTGTGACTACCTTGTCTCATCTTGTTGACCCTATCGTCATGGTGTAATCTTGTATTCAGTTAATTCATGTCGTTTTGTTTTCCATGTTCACATGCTAGAAGTTACTGAACTTACTCAGGCTTTATGTCTGACTCTGTTTTTCTTTCGTCTTCTTTCTTCCGTTCTCCCCCCCCCCCCCCCCCAAGGTTGTTAAGGAGGAAATAGGACAGCTCAGATTTGTTTTGGGATGATTTCTCTTTCCAAGCTTGAAGATTCTTGGATGCATCGGCTTTGGATTGCTATGGCTGGCTTTTGTTACATTGGGGAATATAAATGTATTTTATGCTTCTTTATTTTGTAAAGACAGTTGATACTCTGATATTGTAAAGGAACCTTGTACAAATTATTTTGTCAATAAAGCAAAGTTTTATTTTCCGCTGTTTAATGTTTGTCTGTCTTGTAATTTATCTGCATCTTTTAACCATAATGCTCCACAGAACTTAGTGCATTCCCTTTGTGAGTGACACTAACGGATGTGGGGTGTTACACGTGGTATCAGAGCTGAAGGTTACCGGATCAGATAAAAGATTTGAAAAATTATTTTCAAAAGGTTTTTAAAGAAGCATTTTTAAAAAGAAATGATTTGTTTTATAGGAATATTCCCCAAAGCCATATGCACTGTCTTCTCTTCCTCTGTTTGAATTCTTGTCTCCTTCTTTCTTTAGTCTCTGGGGCTCCTGGCTTTCTGGGAGGTAACCTCATCGAAGGGCAAAGTAGTGCCCGTCCTCCATTTATAGCCGTATTCGTTCCACTTACGGCCAGTCTTCTTTCAAGTTTATAAGGTTTTTCTGTATGATGGAAGCAGTTTTCGAGAGATTTGCCAACATAGCAATACATGGAAAGGGATGAGGAGTTTGGCAAAAGGGACAAAACCCTAGGATGAGGAATGCATGGAGATAGGTTAGCTCATGAACGAGGAAGAAATTATAAAAGAGGAAGTATCCTTACTAGAGTATGATAGGGCATATAATTAAAGACAAGGGCAAGGACGAGGGACAAGATTTTTAGAAGGACAAGTACATGCTAAGCATACCTAGGAGATATGTGGTAAAAGTTTCTGTTGGAAAGAATCTAGTTTTCTGTTCATACTCTTTCCTTCGGTTTTGGCGCTTCGCATCTGTTCATATTTGCTTCCATAGTTAAGTCTCTGCACCTTAGTACTTGTATAGTAAGAAGATCCCAATCAGTCTCAAACCCAGTGGGTGGTTCGACCCGTTTATTTTTGGATAGTAGGGGTTTGAGAATAGTTATCGAGTTTGTTTATATCATATCACGTAGATCGTCTAAATTCGGAGGAGATATTCCTTGGATGCTTGTCTGATATTGGTCTAGGCCTTTGGGGCTTGTACTTGAGGAATGTCGAGTTCGACTGGGATGGACTGTGTGGGAGATGAATAGTTGTGGCGGGTGCTCTAAAAAGCATGTAGTGACCTTTCAACCCTTATAGTTATAGCATGGTGGATAAGATAGGAGGAGAGATCTTTGATCATCCTAGTATATACACTTGGTTGACATCTGTCTATTTTGGAAATGGAAGTTAGAAACTTCACAATCGTGAAGTTAAATTAGCTAGGATGTAGTAGAGTAAAGCTCAAGAAGGCTAGATACTAGCATCATATCCTTTTCTCTTAAGGGTGTATCCTTGATTTCTTTGTTTAAAAGCTTTACGCATGGTTGTTTCTCTCTTTCCAAAGTATATCCTCTAGGTCGTATCTGCGATCCTTAGGTAGAAGCCAATGGATGTAAACATGTATTTGAAACATGTTATGGTTGAATGGTTGCAAGTGGTTGCAAATGGTTGCTCGTGGATGCATATGCATACGTATTAGGCACAAGAACAAGTTCGGACGCTCTCATATTGCATTTACATATATGCATTTGTTTATAAGTTGAACTTGATATGATATCATATGGACATTGCATATGGATGGATGGCTGTGCACGGATGTAGTATTTACTTGACTAGGGATGTTTGCATGCATGATTGGACGCATGGCACTAACATGGTTTGCATTAAGGAGGTCAACTGAATCAGTAGACCGCCTGATTTTTCATTTGATAGAGACATATACACACACTATGCATATGAACATGAAAGCATTAGAAATCTTTTAAGGACAATGAATGCCTGTGATTGAATGGTTGAGTAGATGAGTGATTGGATGTTAGGACACATTCTTCCTAACTTGAAGATTTCGGGGATGAAATCCTTTTAAGTGGGGGAGAATGTAACACCCCATAATTCTGCGACATTAAGATTCTCAAATTAAAGTATAATTAATTTTTAAAAGAAAAATTAAAAGAAAAAGATCCATGCAGTTGTTTAATTTAAGTATTGTAACTAACATGAAAAAGAGAAGTAAGGAGAGAACAATAATTATTATTGTTCTAAGACTTATTAACAAAAGCCTCTGTAGCTCAGTTGGTTAAGGCATTGGATTTGTAGCATGGAGGTCGGGAGTTCGAACCCCCGCGGCGGCATAATTTTTTTATCTTTGTTTTAGAGAGGGCCAACTAAACATGCAAATATATGTACGTATACAAATTCAAAATTTGAAAGGATAAGAACGTACATATAAGGAAATAAAGAATATATATATATATATATACATATGAGAAATATAAATATATATATATATATATACAAAAATATATGTATACGAAAGATAAAATTCAAGATAAGGCTACAGTCAATGAAATATGGCAACATCATTTGAATTTTGAAAATAAAATGAAAGTTGTGCGTATATATATACGCGTAAAATGGTCGTTAGAGGAATTGTATACATATAAGAATATTTCATGTGAATAAAACAGTTAAATAAATTCCAGAAATTCAAAAGTTTGAAAATCAAACTTTTATGCCAAAATAGCTTGTGGGACCCAATGCTGACTCAGCACTGCATGTATGATAAGGTTTGGCTAGATTCATCTACGTACCTGGACTATTTTCTTAACTAGGTTCAATGCTGACTCAGCGCTGCGTGTACGATAAGGTCTTGAGCAGCTATATAAACAGCCCTAGTCTTCATTCTCTTTGCACCAATTCTCTTCTATCCTTATGCTGCTAAGATTCATGGCTTCTTCCCCTCCTCTAAATTTTCTTAAATAAATAAAATAAAATATGATTCAAGACGAGGAGATGCTGCTAAAAGACTTTTAAGGAGGGATTCAAATCAAAGTTTCAAGTGAAGAATTCAAAGGCTAGCTCAAACAAGTTTCAAGCAACGACGCACGAATCATAGCCACGCTTTCCTTCTTTTCTAGATCTATTTTCTGTAAGTTGGTTATTTCTAGATCTGAATATTTTGTTTTATTTGTGACATGAAATTAAAGGAATAAAGGAATATGCCAAATCTCTCTCTCCCTCTCTCTTCGAATCTGTGTTTATACTCTTGGACTGAATTAAGAACTGTTATGATTCGAGGACAAATAAGACTGTAACCGTGACTATGACTATAGAACTGTGGCCTTTGAAAGCATATGCCTTTGGACTATGACATAAGCCTTTGATTTTGGGACATATAAACATTGCCTATGACAATGACTTATGACTATGGGAATTATTTTCCCTTTTGGACTATGAACATCGCATACGACTATGGACATTTCCTATGACTGTGACTGTGACTACAAGGATTATTTCCTTGACTAGGCCTATACCTTTGATTTGGACATAAACTATTACTTATGACATAATGAGGACAACTGTGATTTTGACACCCATGATTTATGATTAGGAAAATATTGCTTTAGTTTTGTGATTGAGAAGTTGGGTCTAAACCCAATTATTTATTCTACCTGTTCCTTGGTTTTTCTTTGGTTTTAAGACAGTGGGAATTTACCTATTAAGTTAGGTCTACCCACGTTCTTGAACCTATTTTGCCCATTCTTTGGTTTTAAGACAGTGGGAATTTACCTATTTATTTAGGTCTACCCATATTCTTGAACCTACATTGTTATCCAAACCTTTTTATGCCAATTATTCCTTCTTGTCATTTTGATTCATTCCCTTTTTATCTACGAATCTAGATTTATTTATAATCTAGGTTGAATCACGATTATTCGAACGGTGGGAATGCGATTTAGGGAAAAAACATGGAAATGAATATGAACGTAATTGTAAACTAGGAAATTGGCATAATTTGGAATATGTATTATGACATGCATATTAAAATGAAAACGGGGAAATTTGACATGGATTAGGGAATATGTGATTTTGACATATTAAATTTAGCGTTAGTAAGTAAGCTAAATTTTAGGCATAAAATGTAAACTAGAAAAATAATTCTAGTTTTGCCATAAATTGTGAATTAGGATGTTAAACCAAGATTGGGTTAATTAAGGTTGATTTGGAATAAGTATATTAGCACAATTTTGAATTTATTCATAATTGTGAGCAATTGTCATGTTTAGAATAAATTATGGTTAGCGACACTAAATTTGGTATAATTTACATACCAAAAAGTATAAATATGATAAATAAGAGAGAATGGGCCATAATAATAAATGTGACAATGTACATAAAAAGAGTAGTAATGAAATAAGTAAATTAGGAGTAATTTACTTATAGAATTCGTCATAAATGTTAAATTGTTCATTTACCACAAAATATGTAACTTGGTTAAGTTTTGGCCATAAATTATAAACTAGGATATTTAATCTAGTTTCGGCAATGAAATAGGAAATGGCCTAAACTGCATGTTGGGTTAGGACTTGGGCCTAGAATATAAGTATACTAGTAGGCTTGACAAATAAATATAGGCCAAATTTGTCTAAAAAGGGGAAATGGGCTTTTGAAATAAATTGTTAACAATTTATAAACAAAAGAAAAGTATTTTGATAACATCCCTTTTTATAACACATAGACCAGAAGGTTCTAGGGTGACAGAGAGGATAGTGTCTAGGCTTGGGTTTGGAAAATACAAGTTTCCTGCCCTCCCTGGCTATCCCTAACTGATCCGAAGGACGGGATGGTTGTTTTCAAAACCAGATTTGGAAATTAATCAAAAACCCTTTGAACTTAGAAAACATGAATATGCCTAACCCGAGGTTAGACTGAGTTGCGGTATAAACCTGCCCGGAACCGACCGGCACATCCAGTAACTGCAGCAATATCTGTCTAATGTGGGAGGTTGCGGCTTTAATTTATTAATTAAAGCTAGAACAAGAATGCGTGGGTTAAGTCCATAGGAACACTTAACCGACTTAACAAAGTTAAGCTATAATGGGAAGGTTAAGTCCATAGGAACACTTAACCAACCTAACACTGTTAAGCTAGAATGGGAAGGTTAAGGAACACTTAACCAACTTAGCACAGTTAAAGCTAGAATGGGGGGGTTAAGTCCATGGGAATACTTAGCCAAATTAACATGTTGACTAGACTAGAAGGTGGGGTTAAGTAAAGTTAATACACTTAGCCAATTTAACATGTTAATTAGACTAGAGGTTGGGGTTAAGTAATACTCTTAGCCAAATTAATATGTTAACTGGACTAGACCATAGGGTTAAGTAAACTTGAATGCTTAACCATCAGAATATGATAAATGAATAGGGTTAAGTAAAAAGCATGAAGGGATAACACTTAACCAGTGTAATAGGATAAGGGAAGAGGGTTAAGATAGCTTGAATCGACTAAATACACTTAACCAACCCAACCTGGCGAGAAAGAAAACTAAGTAGTAGACCTCAGTTGAAAAAGGGACTAAGTAGTAAAACTTAGTTAAGAAAACAAGGAATTTGGAAACTAAGTGGTAAACCTTAGTTAGTAGAACTAAGTAGTAATTCTTAGTATAACACGAAGGAGCAGACATCCACCTGGTTTTAAGAAGGCTCCAACGAATTGGGTTACGAAGCCCGAGTCTTCGAGGGGACGTGAGGGTACTCTTGGTATCCCTCTGTGAGGCTGCAGATGATCATCCTGGGCTCACAGAGGTTAAGGTCTGCGTTAGAAGAACTGAGGGTATGCCTTGGTTGCAATATATATGTGGCAACCTAAAGACTAGGATGGACCAGCGTGATTCGGCGAGAAGACGGTAGCCCTGTGATAGCAACTCGTCGTCTACCATCCATCTTGAGTCAATCGAGATACGTGAAGCGGAAAGGCGGAGAACTCCAAAAGACCATATACTTGCTATCTAGTTATGGTTGCGGATGGCCATAGGATAGTGGGGCACCGGGGGCCGGCGTATAGTTCTCATTTTACAAGGTGTGCCTTTCATTAGCTGAGGGAGGGGTCAAGTAGGACCATAGCCACTGGAGTAAAAACAGACCTTAGCATCTGCATCGGCAGATATCTGAAAGCTCCCGACCGAGTTCTGTATTCCTTGATTTGCCCTGTCACAGGACTCGGATCGCACATTACAGGACATGTGCATCTAGACAAGCGATAACGATTCGCGATACATACGTGGGGAAGCCTAGGAACATATACCACTCTAGGTAGTGTGTCCTAGACTTGGGGGCATTGTTCGACAGGTAGCGTAATCCCTAGTTGGACTAGGTGGCATAAACCCTGAACTCGAAAAGCGTTCAGTAGATAGCGTAAAACTATAGTTAAATCTAGAAAGCAGTGGATAGAAAACCCTAGATTAGATCTAGGTAACAACTAATAAATGGATGCCTGAAGGCGATGGAAAATACAGGGATTGGGATCATGTTATCGTTACTAGTTGAAACACTAGTTAGGCGGTGCAGAGATATAGAAACCAGTATAACAAGTAAATAGCGAAGCAGCGAAAGTATTAGAGCGTATCCAGTTTATCTTAGCATATCTTGTGACTACCTTGTCTCATCTTGTTGACCCTATCGTCATGGTGTAATCTTGTATTCAGTTAATTCATGTCGTTTTGTTTTCCATGTTCACATGCTAGAAGTTACTGAACTTACTCAGGCTTTATGTCTGACTCTGTTTTTCTTTCGTCTTCTTTCTTCCGTTCTCCCCCCCCCCCCCCCCAGGTTGTTAAGGAGGAAATAGGACAGCTCAGATTTGTTTTGGGATGATTTCTCTTTCCAAGCTTGAAGAATCTTGGATGCATCGTCTTTGGATTGCTATGGCTGGCTTTTGTTACATTGGGGAATATAAATGTATTTTATGCTTCTTTATTTTGTAAAGACAGTTGATACTCTGATATTGTAAAGGAACCTTGTACAAATTATTTTGTCAATAAAGCAAAGTTTTATTTTCCGCTGTTTAATGTTTGTCTGTCTTGTAATTTATCTGCATCTTTTACCCATAATGCTCCACAGAACTTAGTGCATTCCCTTTGTGAGTGACACTAACGGATGTGGGGTGTTACATATTCACTAATTACGGCTAATTGGGGGTGATTAGTGATAACTAGCAAAATTAAGACTCGGAAAAAATATGGAAAAATATGCATAAATTCTAAAATATTATTTTATGCTACTAATTAAAAATTGGGTTAATTTGGATTAATTTTGCTAGTCCTATTATTAAACATGGTTAAGGAATTAAGGGGAAAATCATGCTTTTTGGGTGTGTTTGATCTAAATAACTCATATGATTGATATTTTAATGCCTTTGATTGATTCTATATGATGCTCCTACTATTTGGTATGGTTCATGATTGCTTTGTAAAGTTAAAATGGTTGAAAACGCCGTCGTGTGGCGAAAATGGCTTGCAGAAAGGAGCGCAGGAATTCCGATCGGACAGGGTGCGGCTCGTGACCTAGGAATTCCGACTGAGTGAGATGGCACGACCTGATCCGGCCGAACTTTGAAGCACCTAGGAAGTTGGCCACGAACCGACCAGGAGCTGATGCACCCACGAGCTCGAATCAATGCCACGAACCGAACTCGAACCGAAGAGCACGACCCGATCTAAAGGATGCATCACGACCTAAACCAGTGAAGGAGCACGACCCGACCCGGATGTTCATCACGAACCGAACCACCAGGGGGAGGGAACCACGAACCGATCCAACCCTAGTAGAGTGTCACGAGCCGAACAGTGGAGTACCCCGAACCAAATGGGGACCGAACCGAACCGGAGAAGACTAAAAACCCGAGATGCAAAGGAAGTCCAAGTGAGGAATTATTACTCAGGATCCAGCTGGGAACCAACGAGTTAACTTCATGAATTGGGCTTTGCTGTGGGACGTGTGCAAACGGGTTATCGATGTCTATAACTTTTGTTCACCATTGAAAGAGGGGGCATGAAGACGAACCAGAGCCAGGGAAGTGTGGACTGGTAGGCCCATTAGGGTTATTGGCCTTGGACTAGTGCAGTGGGGTCAGAGCAATAGTTGTACGGCGTTACCGTCATGGCCCCAATAGATTTGGTGATCAAAGCGATGGATACCATATGCTTTACGCACTGAGTAAGTGATGTGAGGATGATTATTATGTTTGATGTTTGCTATCACCATGACACACACATTTTCGTTTTTGCACTATATGGTTGTGTTACCTTAGAGTATTGTACACCTTGTTGTGCTAATTATTTGATTGTAGGTCCAGGTTTAGGTAAGAATATCTATACCTGTTATTTTTCTATTTTGTTGCTATCGCTCATACCAGACTTTTGTATGACCCAGAGTTTTATGTCTCTTCTTATTACTCTGGGTGCTCCTAAATGAGCAGACTAGAGACAGGTCAGGTGGTTATGCACGAGTAGCTGTCCAGAGACGAGCAGGAGGCTTCCACATATTATTTACATATATTTTCCTTGTGTTGTTGCTGGTCACTGCTTTGGGCATTAGTAGTGTACCTTTTCTATTTTTCTTCAGAGACAGTATTTTGAAGTTGTAATAATGGTTCGGATCATAAGCTGTATTTTGGATTCCACTGCTATGATGGTTTAGTTTTCAGCTTATGCATTGTCTTGCCTATTTTATATCAAGTTATGTTACTATTATATTTTATTCCATGCGCTGTGAGATATACTACAGGTTCTTGATGATTCATAGTTTCAAATCCCTTTTTCTTTGACGACCGTCCCGTGCTAGTCGGGAATTGGCATAGTGCATTTCGGGGAAATGTCGGCTGGTTCGGGGTGCGCCATCACACTTGGTATCAGAGCCTAGGCTGCATAGTTAACCTTGGGGAAGACATCAGGGAGAGATAGTATACGTATATAAGAGAGCATATTTGTGATATTTTGATTTTCAAAAAGCTATATATATATACTATTAGTATATATAAGAATGAAGTCGCACTGCACTAGTACCACTATGGAGATGGTTAATCGTTTTCTCTTTACAGATTGAATTATGAGCCGATATACGAGGAGTACGGTTCCAGGGGCCAATGATAGGAATGTCCCTGATATGAGGACGATGTCTACTACCTTCATGCGAGAGATGCTTAGGGAGCAGTTCATAATGCTGCTAACGGTGGTGGTGCAGCAGTGCATGCGCCTAGAGCTAATTTCGCCAAGCTTAACAAGGATTATACTAGCCTTGGTGGGATTCCGTTCCATGGAATGGAATTGGCTACGGATGTTCAAGATTGGCTTGATAGTTATGAGCGCATCTTCCAGGATTTGGGAATCGATGATGCAATGAAAAGAAAGTGAGCGTCGCGTCAACTTTAAGGACGGGTTATGAATTGGTGGAATGCTATTAAAGCAGCTACTCCCGAGGACCAAGTTACTTGGAATTAGTTTAAGACTCGCTTCAGTGATAAGTTTATCCCAGCAGCTCAGAAATCAGAATTGTTTAGGAAATTCTTGGAGCTTAAGCAGAATGGTAGGGCAGTCTTAGAATATATTGCTGAGTTTGATACTTTATCGAAGTATGGATTATCTCTCATCGATACTGCCGAGAAGAAGAACGAGAAATTTATAACTGGCTTAGATGAGTACTTGGGTGAAAGACTTATAAACTATATCGATGAGACTTTCGAAGCTATTATGGGGAAGGCCCTGAGATCGGAGAGCCTTTACTCTAAGTCAAAGACCAGGGTTGCTATTATATCTGCAGAGGAGCCGAAACCGCAGGCAAGCAGTGGAGGTAAGGAAAAGCCCCAGAATAAGAGAAAACAGAACCAAACTAAGGAAGGTCAGAAAAAAAAGAATAAGAAAGATGTCAAGTGCTTTAGCTATGGCAAGAAGGGCCACTATGCTAGAGATTATCAGGAAAAGCCTAGGGAAAGGAAGTGCTTCAATTGCAGCCAAGCGGTAATCACAAGGATAAATGTACACAACCCCCTAAAGAGAAGCAGATCGTGAAAGCATATGCTATCAACGTTGTTCCTTCTTCATCGAATGCCCCAATTGCGGCGGAGAAGGGAAAGGGCGTCGTTATTCAAGGTATGCTTTCTATTTATGATGTTTCTATTCGAGTTTTGTTTGATACCGGGGCATCCCATTCCTTCATATTTAGTGACCCGGTAGATAGGTTGGAATTGGAACTCAAGATTGTCGATAGATCTTTAGTTGTGACGAACCCGATCAGTGGTTCGACTAGCCTTTGTACGATTTGTCGTAATTTGGTCTTATCGAGTCACAGATGCATGTTTGCTTGTGATTGCTTTGTTTTAGGCTTTACTGGGTTTGGGATTATTTTGGGAGTCGATTTACTCCAAAGGTATAGGGTGGTATTGGGTACCTACCTAATGATGAAGATAATAACTGGACTTAGGGAGGCTGAGAGATTATCATTGTCGTAAGTTCTAGTTGTCTCTAGGAGGCAAATATACGTTGGATGTGCAGTAGTCTGGTGAAAACTGGGGTTTCCATTTATTCTTAACACATGGCATGGGCTGTCATGCGATCAACGATAGTTTCGAAGCAGGATTGGCGAGGATAGCCAGAGTTAGTTATGAGTGCTCGAGTGTTTGGTTGTTTTGCTTGTATCATCTCACGCTGATTGTCTGAATTAGGAGGAGATGTTCCTTGGGTGCTTGTCTGATATTGGTTTAGGCCTTTGGGGCTTGTGCTTGGGGAATGTCGAGTTTGACTAGGATGGTTTGCGTGAGATATAAGTAGTTGTTGTGATTTCCATTGAATGATATCTTTGTTTACTCGAGGAGTGATTTGTAGCCCGCGACATGATAGTTCAATGATATGGACTGCTCCGAGTGGGACTCGATAAGGCTATGAGATGACTCGAGTAGGACTCGAGAAGGCTGCAATGTAATGGATTGACTTGGGTGGGACTCGATTGAAGATGGAGTTGTGGATAGCTCTTCTAATGGAGTGCCAAGGAATCGTTGATAGTTTGGAGTGTTTTAGACGGACTCGAAGCAGGAGAATCTGGGGACGCCCATTTACTTTGGATCCGTTGGACGTGATCTAGTTATCCTTGAACGATAAACGTGCGTTAGACGCACAGTAGTCCGTTTGGAGCCGGGGCTTCCATTAGCCCTTGAGATTGGTTGGACCAGTCATATGGGTATCGACATATTCATGGCTTTAGCAGGTGATAGATAGGACTTGTTTGATGGATGCTATGGTTGCTATGTTTGTTCCTATTTTTCATCTCTTGATTAGACTACCACCTGTAGGATTCGGGCGATGGGGAATGAAGAGATGAAGGTATAGATGGATGCCTGTGGTACTAGACTAGGTGCAATAAATGATGAATTGAGTAGGAGACATGCCAGTTTAGATGCTATGTTTCTTGAATGGAAGCAACTGGAGTATATCGCGGGATATGATTTCAGACCTAAGTTTGGATTAGATCTAGAGATGTTAACAAGTTTGACGATCAGACTGACTTTGATGAACGGATTAGTTCCGGTCAGAGGGACAATCCTAACCTATTGGAAATTCCCGAATAGAAATGGGAAAAACTCAATGGATTTCATCGATGGTTTACCAAGGACTAGAACGGGTCAGGATAGTATTTGGGTGATTGTGGATCGATTGACCAAGAGTGCAAGGTTTACACCGGTCAAGTCGAATAGAACGACAACTAAGTTAGAAGAACTATATGTGAAGTGGGTAGTGAGATTTCATGGAGTACCTAGAGGTATTGTGAGTGACTGAGGTCCGTTATTTACTTCTGGGTTCTGGAAGAGCTTACAAGAGGCTTTATGATTAGAATTACATCTCAGTACCGCATACCATCCTCAAACCGATGGTCAAACAGAGAGGGTGAATCATGTATTAGAGGATCTCTTGAGAGCTTGTATATTGGATTTTGGAGGGTCATGGGATGACCATTTGCATCTGGCTAAGTTCGCATACAATAATAGTTATCAGTTCAGTATTGGTATGGCTCCATTTGAAGCTTTGTACGGAAGACCGTGCAACTCACCATCATGTTGGTTGGAAACCGGTGATAAATTTGTGCTTGGGCCAGATGTTATAAGAGAAACTTTAGATAAAATCAAGGTTATCCAACAACGAATGAAGGCTTCCCAAGATAGGCAGAAGAGCTATGCTGATAAAAGATGAAGAGATTTGAAATTTTCCGTTGGCGACTTGATATTCGTCAAGGTTTCTCCACTGAAAAGTGTGATTCATTTTGGCAGAAGAGGTAAGTTAGCACCAAGGTTTGTTGGTCCGTTTCCAGTTCTCGAACAAGTTGGGAATTTAGCGTATAAAGTTGGATTGCCTGACAAGATGGCGGGAGTTCACAATGTATTTCATGTTTCCCAGTTAAGGAAGTTCGTTTACGATTCTGATATGACTATTTCACCAGATCAATTGGATGATATTGACGTAGAATCCGAGGCAGTTGGGAGCCGTAGGACGATTCATATTGTCGGACACGATATGAAACAACTTCGGAGGAAGACGGTGGAACTATTCTCCAGTGGGGCGATAATGAGAATGAATGTGCTTGGGAAATAGAGGAGAGCATAAGGAAGTCGTATCCAGAACTCTTTGCCTGACAAGGTTTTAAATCGCGATATAATTATTCCCTTGTTAGTAAACCGCATGCTAGGATAAGCTTGTTGTATATGTTTGATTGTTTGTAAATGGTTGATAGGCATGCGGGAAACCTTTGTATGTTTCTTGGTTAAGGAATTTCGGGGGCGAAATTTTTTAAAGGGGGGGGGGGAGGGGAGTGTAACGACCCGCATTCTACGTATCAAAGGATCATAGAATATTTATTTTATTTTCATATGAAGTCGTATGGCCGTGTAATTTTGGGAGACGACTGTTGGGGTCATTTCCCATGTTCACAATTTTTGCCGAATTTTAAGTGACTGGTTTGCCCCTGCGAATCTTATTTCGTCTATAAATTTTGATTGGTAAGGAGTTTTGACCTGAAACCACTTCCATTGGATTCAGATGATGGTTTAACTTTCCGTAGAGTGGTCATAATAATCAAACAGACTTACCGTTTGGGAGATATAGCTGAAATAAGGTTTATAGATGGAAAAACAGCTTAACCGGGCTTAATTAGGTGGTTAATGGTTAGGCCCATAACCCATTTCGGGATTAGGTTATGGGAGGGCTGAAAAGAGTTAGAGGATGGTTCATTTTCATTTTTCCAGCCGCCACTTACCTTCCTCTAACCCTAGTAATGGCCTCCACCTTCCAAATTCATCCCTAATCACTTCCTAATCACAAATTAAGCAAATCTACATCAAATCAATTCAAATTTGCATCAAATCAGAGGTAGAGCTGCTGGAACACATAGGGAGTCGACCTAAATCAGTGGAGTTTTCAGATCTGTAATTTATTTGTGGCTAAGGTGAGAGATTTGCACTTTTATTCACTAATTACAGCTAATTAGGGGCGATTAGTGATAAATAGCAAAATTAAGACTTTGAAAAATACGGAAAAATATGCATAAATTAAGAAATATTATTTTATGCTACTGGTTAAAAATTGGGTTAATTTGGATTAAGTTTGTTAATCCTATAGTTAAACATGGTTAAGGGGATTAAGGAAAAATCATGTTTTTTGGGTGTGTTTGATCTAAATAACTCATATGATTGATGTTTTAATGCTTTTGATTGATTCTATATGATTTACCACTATTTGGTATGGTTCATGATTGCTTAATAAAGTTAGAATGGTTGAAAACCCCGTCGTGTGGCGAAAATGGCTTGCTAAAAGGAGCGCAGGAATTCGGATCGGACAGGGTGCGGCTCGTGATCTAGACATCACTATCGACCCAATGAGATGGCATGACCCGATCCGCCCGAACCGTGAAGCACCCTATGACATTGTCCTTGAACCGACGAGGAGAAGAAGTACCCACGAGCTCGAACTGATGCCACGAACCGATCTCGAACCGAAGAGCATGACCTGATCTTAAGGATGCATCATGACCCGAACCGGTGAAGGAGCTCGACCCGACCCGGATGTTCATCACGAACCGAACCACCAGGGGAAGGGAACCACGAACCATTCTAACCCAAGTAGAATTTCATGACCCAAACAGTAGAGTACCTCGAACCGAATGGGGACCGAACCGGATAAGACTGAAAACCCGAGATGCAAAGGAAGTCCAAGTGAGGAGTTATTACTCGGGATCTAGCTGGGAACCAACAAGTTAACTTCATGAATTGGGCTTTGCTGCGGGACGTGTGCAAAGTGTTTATCGTATCTGCAACTTTGGTTCATTATTGAGAGAGGGGGGCATGTAGACGAACCAGTGTCAGGGAAGTGTGGACTGGTTGGCCCGTTAGGGTTATTGACTATGGACCAATGTAGTGGGGTCAGAGTAATGGTTGTATGGAGTTGTCGTCATAGCCCCAATAGATTTGGTGATCAAAGTGATGGATATCGTTTGCTTTACACACTAAGTGAGTGATGTGAGGATGATTGCTATGTTTGATGTTTGCTATCACTATGACATGCACATTTCCATTTTTGCACTATATGTTAGTGTTACCTTAGAGTATTGTACATCTTGTTGCGCTAACTCTTTGATTTTAGGTCCGGGTTCAGGTATAATTGTTTATACAAGTTATTGTTCTATTTTGTTGCTATCGCTCATATCAGACTTTGTCTGATCCAGAGTTTTATGTCTCTTCTTATTACTCTGTGTAACGACCCAGATTTTCTGGTTGATTTATTTTGAATATTTTTTTTAATATAGAGCTGATAATATAAATCGATTTTTATATTGGGTTATCGATTTACTAATCGAAATATGATTTATTTCGAATATATATAATTATCGAAATACGAAAATAAATTTTTTTAAACTCAAAGTTAAAACTGAATTGAAAACAGTTCAGATGATCAATACAAAATTCTGTTTGAATTAGAATAATACTATTAATTTATTTTCGAAGAATTAATTGTTTTTAATTTAATTTATATCAGTTTAAATTTATATCTTCTCCATATGATCGAACTGGACTTCGAAACCTATCCCAGTGTGTTTAGAATAGTGATATAACCCTAGGGATGTCGGTTGTTGTGTTCAGAAAGGAGTTCAGAATAACAACGTATTTTAAATTAAATAAATCGTACTGGTTCAATTAAAATTAAAATTAAATAAATTATAAATGAATTCCTTCCTTCCTAAGCTAATAAGGTACATGACAAGCCACCCTAGCTAGTATAACGCAGGCTTACTACTGTCTCCTTCTTTCACTTCGCGTACTTATGTCTCCTAGCTTCACCATGAAGGAAAACATCAAGTTAATGCCATCGTACTCGTGTTCCCGTGCACTCCTACAAAACTAACCCCAACTATTCTATTTTTCCATTTACTGGAATCCACGAAAATACAATTTAACTCCTTTTATTTCATTCCTCTTTTCCAGTAAATTAAAAATTCGATTTTCCTTTTTTTTTACGGGGATTACAAAATCAAAATCACGGTTTAAGCTCGAGGTTCCTGGAACTTGAACCATGGAGCGCTCGCGTTTAATGAGAACGATTGAAGGGTTGAGGACATCAATTTTCGATAACAAGGGGAAGCGACCGATCGAACTCGAGGGAGGGCTTGTTGATCTCAATTTCGAACAACGCGATGTTGAGGGCGACGGAATCAGTTGTAAAGGGTCGGTGAGTCTCTTGGGGGCAGGCGCTGGTGGTAGCAGAGTTGGTACGATTTAGGATTGGTGATCGATGGCAGTTCAGTGAAGTCGCAAGGGAGGCTAGGGTTCGATGGGTTTCAACGTATGGTTTTTGCGAAGGATTGATGATGAATGGCCAGATTTTTGGGAGGTCGACATTTGAGTTTAGTGGAGTTCGATATCGGTTGGTGCGTTGAACTGGAAAGATACCATTTTTAATGGATAAATACTGGAGTTCGGTCTTGAGAGCGGAGAGGTTTGGGTCTAGTATTTTTGGGTGCGATGGAATCTATAGTGGTGTTCAGACTAAAACGAAATAGCCAATGCTTTGGCTGAGCGTTGTAACTATCGAACTAGATACAGTAGAGGGGGGAAGAGGAGTCAGTCTGTTGTCTTTGGGATGAGTGAAGCTTGGGCTAAGCTATAAGAGGATGATGGAGCTGAAATGTTGAAGTGCTGAAATTTAGGCATTTGCAATAGAGTTTGAGGTGTAGAAGCGATAATGGTATGGAAGTATTGGTATAGATGATTTAAAAAATGGATGGACGAGCGGTGAATTAGGAAGGAGATGAATGGCAATCACTACACCATATCAGCCAATTTGGCACAGATGGATGCGGACATGTAATACGGGTAAAAGCCGTATCATATTTGATGGTGCTCAGATCCGTATCAAATTACATTTTGCGATCCGCATCACCCCAAACGCCCTAAATCTGACCGTCCATCAACGAACCCGCGGATTAGTTATTTTGATACGGCTTTAGGCCAAATTGAATCCGTATCATATTGTGCATCCCATTGGGCACTCCGAATAAACGTTTTGGCTGCTCCTTTTTCCATTTGTTTTACTTTAATGGTAACCGAAAACCCAAATTAGGGTTTTCGGTCACCAAATCGTGCCTCCACCTTCGACAGGGACGAAAAACCCTGTCCTTCGCCAGAAACACAGCAACCCTACGTCTCCCTAGCCCTCCTTCGACAACGCAGGTATGTGTTTCAATTGAATTTTGGCATGCATGACTGATAGTAGGGAACAAATTGAAATCTTTGTGTGATAGTTGATTGCTACTTTGTGTTAGTACTTCGTGTATTAGCTGTTTCGATTGAATTGGTTTGTGTAAGGGTGTTTGTGTAAGTGGGTTAGGGATGGATCTGTGGTTATACCCTAAAATCAGAGAAATCAAATTTGAATCATGTTTTGTGATAATGTAAAAAACATCTGAATGCTTGTTAGATTGCGGTATAATTTTTGTTAGAATTGCCATTGGATGTATGGTATAATTTTAGATTGCGGTATACAGTGGCGGAGCTAGGACCAGAATTTGGCGAGGGAACTATCTAAATAGTCGGGGTTTCGAGGGAGGTAGCCTAAAAAAATGGTATTCTGTAGGCAGTCTGCAAATCTGGATATAGACTTAATGTTGGGAAATATTCGATATATTAAATGGTATTCTAAATAGATGTTGTATTGGAACATATATCGAATATTTCCCAACATTAAGTCTATATCCAGATTTGCAGACTGCCTACAGAATACCATTTTTTTAGGCTACCTCCCTCGAAACCCCGACTATTTAGATAGTTCCCTCGCCAAATTCTGGTCCTAGCTCCGCCACTGTATACCGCAATCTAAAATTATACCATACATCCAATGGCAATTCTAACAAAAATTATACCGCAATCTAACAAGCATTCAGATGTTTTTTACATTATCACAAAACATGATTCAAATTTGATTTCTCTGATTTTAGGGTATAACCACAGATCCATCCCTAACCCACTTACACAAACACCCTTACACAAACCAATTCAATCGAAACAGCTAATACACGAAGTACTAACACAAAGTAGCAATCAACTATCACACAAAGATTTCAATTTGTTCCCTACTATCAGTCATGCATGCCAAAATTCAATTGAAACACATACCTGCGTTGTCGAAGGAGGGCTAGGGAGACGTAGGGTTGCTGTGTTTCTGGCGAAGGACAGGGTTTTTCGTCCCTGTCGAAGGTGGAGGCACGATTTAGTGACCGAAAACCCTAATTTGGGTTTTCGGTTACCATTAAAGTAAAACAAATGGAAAAAGGAGCAGCCAAAACGTTTATTCGGAGTGCCCAATGGGATGCACAATATGATACGGATTCAATTTGGCCTAAACCCGGTCTAACCTGAGTATTACAAATACACGGATCAGTCTGGTGAACCATTGTGAGAAAAACTCCCTAAGTTTATGGGTAACATCCAACTTGATTTTAAAGTTAAAATCTTTTCGAAAGAAAGGATAATCGAAAGACCAAATCCACACATAAATACAGATGTTTTTTACCTTATGATAACCCAAATCGTTTTTGAAATCAATACTATTATGATATTATAATAGTGTCTAAATACAAATAGATATCAATCTAGCAAAACGCTTGCATCTCACGCTCTACATATATAGTATACAATCAAAACCGCAGGCACTTATTAGAGAATGGATTTCCATGGCAAGGTATGGGCAACCACCTTTCCGACAGTGTATCTCTAGAGAGGAATACACCGAGTTCAACAAGAACATCTTGCAACTCGGGCTAAACACGACCGGCCATTCACTTAACCTTGAATGTTCTAAATATATTGCCACATACGGTTGGTACCAACACAACCGTTCTTGGGAGATACAGAAGCAAAAAGAATACAAATATGAATATTCTCTAGATGGTGACAATACACCCTAATGGGGCGACCCACATAGCTAGGGGTGAGCAATATTTGGTTCAAACCGAATTAACCGACCAAACCAGTTCATTTCGGTCGGTTCGGTTCGGTTTCAAAACTAAATCGGTTTGAATTCGGTTTGTAAAATATATATTTTTTGGTTATCGGTTTAACCGAATTAACCGAACTTGTAATTTTTTATCTAATTTTATGGTATTGTTATACTTAAAATAATTAGTTTAGCTATATAATACAAAGACATTTGTTGCAAATAGATCAAATCTTATCATAAACATAAAATTTACTATATAAACTTTCTCCAAACATCAATTTATGGTTTACTTTGAGTGAATGCATCATTAAAATTATAGTATATCCTTTGTGTTCGGTTAAATCGGTTACTGACCGAATTAACCGAACTTAATTTGGTTCGATTCGGTTTGAAAAAAGTTCGGTTTCAATTCGGTTTGAGTTTTTTTACGTCCAAACCAACCGAACTGACCGAACGCTCACCGCTACACATAGCCATGCGACCTACCCGATTTTCACCATTTCTGGTTGATGAGGCTTGAGGCTACGTTTTATCTTTGTAATCAGCACATCACATTCACTTCGAATGCCACATCGTCAGATCCATCAAAATCACTAATTGACGTCCGCAACAATACTTTACGTGTTAGCTAAAAGAAGTTTCCTTCTCCGCCTCCACTCTTGATATGGTTGAAGAAATCAATGTACGTGACCTTTCTGGAAATACTCCGTCAGACATCCATCCATACACGTCATCCAGGTATAGGATGAACCGAAGGTACCCTCCTACTACATCCTATATAGGTATCACCCTAAGGATTAGTAGAGAGTAGTCCTTGCAATCCATAGATTTCAACCATGACAGAATCACAATATATCTCTAGGGATCAGCCAGAGATTGTAAGTAATTCTACCGTTTTATGAAGATCCACGGTCTTCAATTGCTCCATCTTGAATAGCATCATCCACATATTCGTATTTATTGGAAGGAATGATTTTCGAAAATAAATTCGATCCCGATCTTTTCGTACCAACAATCATATGGCAAAATTTTGATAGTCGGATATTTAACTATCAAATAAACAAAATAAAATGGATCTACTGGTTGAGTACACAATGTCACTTGGCCCTTTTTAATTATAAATAACTAATGAATGGTTAATTAAAACTTCTAAATCTTTCAACACAATATTCACTTCTTGTTTTAATATACAAATATTCTTAAACCATTTCTATTTAATATTTAGAAAAATATCTTATAATCATAACCAATTATCATTCAAATCATTTGCTGCAACATTACTTATTATTTATCATTGGAAAATCGATCCATCGTATCGTTCATAAAACAATTTTATGAAATCTCCTTTTGTTTCATTATTTTGAAAACAACCATCATCGCTTATCCTTTTAAACAATTCATTCCCCATAGAATTACTTCGAATTTAGTAAGGGTGGGTCCCATGACTTTGGAAACTATCCAAGGAATAAACCTTCGGAAAGGATCCTAGTCCTAACCACTTTAGACCCAAGCTAGATAAGAAAAGAGTCAGCCACTTAAGACCTTCCCAAGGCATAATAAACTTGTCTATCTTCACACATAATAGGTATATGTATATATATACACAACGCTAGACCTCTCACATTAAATCTTCTACCTGTAGATGCTGGATATGCCAAGCCGTTCGTGGTAGACTTCAACCATAAGTGGTTTAACCTCGTGTCCTAAACTTGAATGGCCCATGGCACCCAGACCTCTCACATTAGCCCGACCCACTTGTAGTTGATGGATTTGCCGGTCGGTTCTAAGTAGACTTATATTACAAATGGCAACTAACCTCGTGTCTGTGTGTCATTATTTAATATATAGATAAGCTATTCACACACACACACAAACAATAATTTATATGGGGACATTTCAAATTCAAATCTTATCCTAATCGCATTTACTACGTCACTATTACGCTAATTTCATTAATTATGCTATATATGAACGAGAGAACGTTTTAACGAGGTAAAATTTTCAACTTGGTCTAAGTTTAAGGCATACAAGTTAATTTCCATATTCGACTGCTACATTCATGCAATAATGGCATAATTGTATAATTACAAATAGTAGTAATGGAAAAATACAACATACAATTACAACTTGCATCCTAGGCTTGTAAGGATAACTCTAGTAATGAATCAAGAATAGGGTGTAATTTCTTATATCATACATATCCATATATACATGTATGTAAATATATACACACACATATGCATAAACCTTTATTTATCTAATTTATTCCTTATTATGTTGTACATAAAAACATTCATATTTGATTAGCTTCAAATCTGAATATGTTCGGATTATCTAATTAGAATAGAAACCCAAACCTATTCAAATAATAAATCTAATCAAATCTAAACCTTTTTATATTACAATCAAAGATTTAGATAAAAAGTATAAACCAAATAAAATAAAAGTGCATCACCCAATTGTTCTTCATCCGCTACTAAAGAAAAATCCACAAACCCAATATAAATTGACAATTCTTGCGAAATACATAAAAACAGGAGATTTGGGGGTTTTGTAGTTAGATACTGTCTTCATACCAAATTTCCTTAGGCATACAATTCCATATAGTAATCTACAAATGTAGAATAAGCCTAAGTAAATACTAATTCCACTCGCAGTGATTAGAAATGTCGTAGATCTGACGTTGTTGTGCCTATTTGATGTGAACTCCAATCCCTAGAGATCTATATACATAAGAATCAAATAATTAAAATTCTTATATCATATGATTCCAGATCTATAATCTATAAGAAAAGATTATAGAAAGAAGAATAGGTTTGTAGAAGAAGAAGAAAACCTATTTTAAATTTTTTTGGAATCAATGGCGGTATAGTGGAGGAAAAAATAGAGAGAGTGGCTAGGTTTAGGTATGGGGTCTAGAGGGTTATTTATAGGTGCTTGTGTAAGCAAGAACCGTAGGATTATTAAGATTTAATCCTATTTTTTCGTTTATATATATTTTCCCAAAAACCTAACCAAACCTAGCCTTATTGGGCATTTCAGGTGTCAAGCGGTCGACCTCCCTTCTAGAAGGGCGGTCGACCAGTGGTCGACTCCCCTTCTAAGGGGAGGTCGACCTCTTGGTCGTTGAATCGCCCAATAAACGCTACAAAGGGCTGAAGATATTTTTTTATATATAACGTTATTCAATTTGTTTATTTCTTTCCTTATGCATATTATTCTTGTCCCCTTATCTTTATCTTCTCATTTGAAATTCAAATTTATCTAAGAGAATATTATTCTTATCCAATTTATTTATCCCTTAGATATATATGTGTGTATGTGTGTGTTTACCGTCTGATCTCATTGAACTGTAATTTCTTCATATGATCACCGTTTTCAACGATTATATATGAAAACGAATAAGAATTTCACCACGAATCCAAATAAAAGGTTTTCGTAGCCAAATTCTTAATGCTGCAAAATTTCACTTTTCAACCTGGCTTATATTTTATTATTTAATTGCTTTTTACTATTATTTATATTTTTAGATATATTTTACGGGGTGTTACATCAATTTCCCCTTTAAAATAGATTTCGTCCTGAAATCTGTTTGAAGGGGTGCAAAACACAACTCGCTCTAAACATCCATGTTGTATACCCATTTATTTTTAAACCATTCACGACTCGCAGTGATTATGAACTGTAGACTTGCTAAACTGAGCTCAAATCCTAGCATCTATGTGTAGTAAGTGATGCAGTATGTATGCAATACATCCTAATATGCATATATTTCTATATGAGCGTGCTATGCAATTGTGTTGCATCCATTTCCTAACATCTAATCTAGTAACCACAATGCATCCATAAACATAATTTAGAGAAAAAGTTACCTGAGAAAAGCTCTGGGTGAGTCTGTCTCATCTTATCCTCGGTCTCACACATGCTTTCTACAGGATCATTTCCCTACTGTACTTGGACGAGGCGAACGGTTTTATTTCAGAGTCTCTTGATTCTATGCTCTACAATCTTTGCAGTGGCACGGGGTACCCTGGACTCCGACCCGAGTTTTCCTATGTCCCTAGGATCATCAAGCTCGAGTCTAGTAGCAGAATCATGAAGGCATTTCCTTAAATGAGATACATGAAAAACATTATGGATCCCCGATAGATATTCTGGGAGATCCACTCGATAGGCCAAAGATCATATCTTCTCGATGATGCAAAAAGGCCCAATAAATCTGGGAGCTAACTTCCCGGTATTTCCAAACCGAACAGTCTTCTTGAGAGGGAACACCTTTACATATACCAAGTTTCCAATATTGAACTCAAGTTCCTATCTTTGCTTATCGGCATAAGATTTATGACGGTCTTGGGCTGCCTTCATCCTTTGCCTAATCAAGGAAATCTTCTCCGTGGAATCACGGATGAAGTTTTCTCCGAGTATAACATTGTCGATAGTTTCCCACCAACAAGTTGGCGATTTGCATGGCCTCCCATAAAGCGCTTCAAAAGGTGCCATATAAATTGTCGCTTGAAAACTATTGTTATATGAAAACTCTACATGCGGTAGGTGCTGCCCCCAAACTCGTCTGAAGTCGATAATGCAAGATCTGAGCAAGTCTTCCAAGATCTGATTTACTCTTTCCGTCTGGCCATCAGTTTGTTGGTGATAGGTTGTACTTAAGTTAAGGTCGTTCCCAATGTTGTTTGTAAACTTCTCGAAAATTCACTTGTGAATAATATGTCTCTATCACTCATAATACTGTATGGGATACCATGCAATCTAATTATTTCTTTGACATATAATTGGGCCAATGAGGCTGCAGTCCTAGTCTTTTTGATTGGTATAAAATGGGCACCCTTGGTAAAATGGTCTACCACAACCCAAATAGCCTCATTTCCCTTTTGACTCTTTGGAAGTCCATCAACAAAATCCATGGGAATATGTTCTCACTTCCACATGGGAATCTCTAAAGGTAATAGCAATCCTTCGGGATTTCCTTGATTTGCTTTTACTTTTCTGGCATGTTAAACATTTAACTACGAACTTGGTTACATCCCTTTTCATCCCTTCTTAATGGAGATTCCTCTTCATATCTCTATACATTTTATCTCCACCGGAGTGTATGGTCATCTTTGACCTATAGCACTCTTGTGACACCCCACGTTCGTTAATGCCACTCTTTATCAAAATGCATTAAGTTTCGTGAAGTGTTATAGGTAAAAAAACATAAACATTACAAGACAGATATAAAATAACAATGGAATTAAAACTTTATTTAATAGAAAATCTTGTGGTTCAAACCCAATTACATAATAAGTCTCGAATATTGAAAACATAAAACTTCTGCCTTGTACAAAAGTCACCATCAGAGTACAATAATACATAAAAAGAGCATAATCCCCAAAATATAGCATAGTAGAGCAGATACGAAATCGAGCAATACATCTAAGCAGCTCCAAGCAGAAGGAAAGAAGAATCCTGACCAAGCTTGAGTATTCCCACCCTGAGAACCTAGGGAGGAAGAAACGGAAGAGAAAGAAGAGGAAACAAAAATGGGTCAGACATAAAGTCTGGAGAGTCCAGTTACTTTTATCACATAAATAATTAAAAGCATCATGATAGGCATATAAGTTGGAAGGAGAGATAATAGTGTCATAAGGCAGGAATACAAGGTAAACAGGATAAACAGAACAGAACATGTATTGCGCTTCTCTAATACTTTTCTCTACGCCAATACTAGTATAACAAGAACAAGATGATCCCAACAAGTACAAGATGGTAGACGTAGGTGTACTTCTAGTGAGAGATTTTACCTTATACAATAACAAGCAACCACATAGAACTGACAGGTGTTAACCCACAACGATAATAACAAGCTCCAAAAAAGCAAGACTAGATGTACCCTAATAACTACCCCCAATAGATCGGCTCCCTAACTCGTAGATACCCTGTGTTGGCCCCACAATAGGATGTATCACTTCCTAAAGTGGCAACCCCGTTATTTTCAAGATGCACAGCTATATCTACTGATTTCACAGCGTCTTATCTTCTCTAGCAAGCGGACCCATGCACGCATATGACTCCGTTGGAACGCGCTGTCAACACCCTCACTCAAATGACCTCTTATAATTAGCTCAGTAAGCGTGCCTTGATCCCGACCTAGTTCGGGTTCCTCGTTTGATACCAAGATGGGTTACTGACTGAAACAGGTCCCATACACCAGATGATACAAGCTCCCCTAGGCTTGCATCCCCACTACTAGGATTTTGATAGGTTATGCCTACCAGTTTAATAAGATCGCATAACCCCAACAAGTTAAGTTTGTCGGGTTCATACGTATAAACCATCCCCGCATATTTTACAAGATTAACTTAACCCTCCCACTGATTCATGCAAGTCTACTTAACCGTTACTCAAGTTAACAGGTTCGTGTAATCCTTATGGATTCAAACAGGTTAAGTATTACAAGTTTATCACCATTCATTCATTCATTTATGGTTATAATGCGTTAGACCTCCCACATCAAGTCTACCAGTTGTGGATATTGGATATGCCGGTTGGGTCCGGGCATACTTCTTCTACAAGTCGTACTTAACCTCGTGTCTTAGCGTCATCACGTGTACGTTTGTGCACTTAGACCCCTCACACTAGATTCACCACTTGTGGACACTGGAGTTGTCAGGCCATTCTAGGCAGACTTCTACCACAAGTGTAATCTAACCTCGTGTCTATGTGCGGTTACAGTTTCTAATTACTATAATCTAGGCGTTTTCATTACTAATCAATTTTCAAGTTTATTATGCCCTAGTTCCCCGTCCGATCTACGATACAAGTTATGCCCCAGATTAACGTTTAGGTAAAGATATAAATTATGCCCCCAAATCTCATGTTTTGGCTCAAGGTATAAATTATGCCCAAATTTCCCAATCATGTTTATAATATGAATTATGCCCCAAATTAATCATTCCCAAATTCGTACGTTCGCGTATTTCAGCGATAGGCCTAGGCTCGAAGGTAGCCTGGATATAAAAACAAAAAGGGAAGAAAAGGGAGAGAAGAAAACAAGAATTGGCATAGTAAATAAAACTAGCATATGATGACATAATTAGGAAAACTAACATAATAGGCATAAGGTGACATGATTAGGTAAACTAACAGAATAGCGATATCATGAATAGGCATATAGGCACTAATCAATAGATCATGTGTACAAGTAATGGAAGATTTGTTACGATTCAGGTTACTAACCGGCGTAGGCTTAGATCCAAACTTATAAACATGTCAACATTACATTTTAGGTGTTCATATCTAAAAGCAACATAAACTCACTATGACTGAATCCAAAGAATAGAGAATTGATCGTAGATGTTGTAGCATAGATCTCTGAATACGTATAACATGTTGTTGAAGAGGAATAGGCTAGATCAACCTGAGTTGGTGTAGCACCTCGTTGTCGCCATTGATTTAGATGAATAAAACAACGGGATTAAGGTCCTTTATATAGCCATCAACCAGTGAACCAGGACACACAGAAGATCTAGATTCATTGGGTGGGATCAACATGAGTGTCGACACTCCTGTTGTGGTGTCGACCCATGGGTCGACACCCTTAGGGCACGGAGTCGACCCCCAACGGGACGAGTTCCCGCACCTTCTCGCTTCTAGTTTTTGAAATATTTTGAATGTTTTGATTGGTTTTGTATATACATAATTCTCTTATGTGTAAACAAACTTCTAACCTTAATATCTTTCTTCATACGATGTTCGTTTTTATGCAAACTTGGTATTTATCTTAAGCAGAATTCCAAGACGAACACAATGGCGCAGTCCATTTTACTTAATTCTGAATATTTAATTAAGTATTCCTTAGTTCGTCATTTTAGTGTGTTAGAAAATTATAGGGTGTTACATTCTCCCCTACTTAAAGGATTTCGTCCCCGAAATCTCCAAGTTAAGAAGAATGTATATCCTAACATCCATCATCCATCTACTCATCCAAAAATCACAGGCATCCATTGTCCTTAAAAAAATTCTAATGCTTATATCAATATATGCAAAGGTGTGTGTATATGTCCGTATACTAATGCGAAAGATCAGGCGGTCTGCTGATTCAATTGACCTCCATATGCAATGTATGTTAGTTCCATGAATCCAACATGTATGCAAATAATCCCAATATAACATGTAAGTTCTATATGTGTGTGTAATCATTCATCCAAATGTAACATCCATTTGATGATACACCCACTTTCATCTATTAAAAGAAGAAAAATGCACACACATTCATATGCAATATGAGATTGATTGAGCTGATCTAGTGCCTAATGTGTGTATATGCATCCACGAGCAACCGCTAGCAACCACTTGCATCCATCAAACATAACATGTCTCAAACACATGTTTACATCCATGGGATTCCTACCTAAAGGTCGAAGATTCGATCGATAGGATATACTTAAATGATAGAAATAAGCATGAATAAAAGTTTCGGAAAGGAAGTTAAGAACATACCCTTAAAAAGAAAAGGGTACGAAGCGTGAATCTTGTCTTCAGTCTCCCAAGTTGCATCCTCTTGGTAATCTTCCCTGAACTTTCATCAACTTGACTTCTCACTTGCGTAGCTTCTTAACTTCTGATCCAAGAATATGGGTAGGAACTCGTCTAATTGTTGCCTTCCGTTCCACTTCTACTTCCTCAAGCATACTCAGCTCAACTATTTCTACGGTATCATGCAAGCACTTCCATAAATGAGAAACGTGGAAAACATCATGAATGCCGGACAATCTCTCTGGTAGCTTTACTCTGTAGGCCATTTGTCCAATCCTTTCTGTTATGGGAAATGTCCCTACAAACCTTGGTGCCAATTTCCCTGTAGATCCAAAACGAACTATATTCCTCAAAGGTGATACTTTGATGAAAACCATGTCTCCCACCTCAAACTCAATGTTAGTCCTTCTCCTATCTGCATAGGACTTCTGCCTGTCCTGAGCTGCCTTCATGCGCCTACAGAGAAGATCAATTTTTTTGTAAAGTTTCTCTAACCATCTCAGGTCCAAGTAGAAGCCTTTCTATAGATTGCCACCAACAAGTCAGTGATCTACAGGGTCGTCCATACTATGCTTCGAAGGGTGTTATGCCAATACTAGCCTGGTAACTGTTTTTGTAGGCGAACTTTACTAAAGGAAGATGCTCTTCCCAAGTCCCTCCGAAGTTTAGGATACACAGTCTTAAAAGATCCTTATGGACTCTATTCACCCTTTTCGTCTGTCCATCGGTCTGAGGGTGATAAGCGGTGCTCAAACACAATTGTGTACCTAACGCTTCCTGCATGCTCCTCCAAAACTCCCTGGTGAATATGGGGTCACAATCACTCATAATACTAGAAGGTACTCCATGCAAAAGGACTATCTCACGAAGATAAACTTCTGCCAACCATGTTATTATCCTCTTATTCTTAACAGGGATGAAGTGAGCACTCTTAGTAAGTCTGTCAACTATTACCCAAATACTGGTGTTGCCTTTCCTTGATCTAGGTAAACCATCAATGAAATCCATAGAGACACTCTCCCATTTCTACTATGGAACTTCCAAAGGATGAAGTAAACCACCAGGCTTCCTTTGCTCAGCCTTGACTTGCTGACAAATCAAACATCGAGAACAAACTCTGCCACATCTTTCTTCATCGCAACCCGAAAGAAAACCCTCTTCATATCTCTATACATCTTATCACCACCTGGATGAATAGTCATCTTAGAATGATGGTCTTCCTCAAGGTCTGTCTTCAACAAACTCCCAACTCAAGGAACACAAAGCCTTCCATCTCATGGCAACCACCCTCTATCGTCTGTGGAATATCAACCAAGGTGACTAGAAGTCTCCTCTCTACTGAGCCTATCCAAGTTATCTGCTAATTGTGGGTCCTCTCGCTGCAGAGTCCCAATCTAGTGCAACAGAGTAGGTCGCACCTCTAATGATGCCAATAAACCAGGTGTAAACTCAGTGGAGGGTCTAAAATCAAAAGTCGATATAAACTCCAAACTTTTCCTCTCCATAAACAGAGAACTCAAGGTTATCCTTTGCCTACTCAGCGCATCTGCCACCACATTAACCTTGCTAGGGGTATAAGCAATCTCAAAATCATAGGACGCTAGGAACTCCATCCATCCTTGTTGCCTTAAATTAAGATCCTTCTGCAAGAACAAGTACTTGAAAGATTTATGATCGGTGTACAACTCGAACTTCTCTCCTAGTAGATAATGGAGCCAAGTCTTAAGCATGAATACTATGGCAGCTAACTCTAAGTCATGGGTAGTGTAGTTCTTCTCATGAACTCTTAGTTGTCTACCTCCATAACATACTACCCTTCCCTCTTGCTTCAGAACCGCACCAAGCCTTGTACCACATGCATCAGTGTATACTATGAACACTTTGTTCCCGTCAGGCAAGGTCAAGACTGGGGCTGTTGTTAGAGCCCTCTTTAATCGCTGAAAAGCATCATCATAATCTATATCCTAAGAAAATGTCAGATTCTTCTTCGTCAGTCTGGTGAGTGGGATTGATATCTTTGCAAAGTCCTTAATGGACTTCCTATAATAGCCCGTTAATCCAAGAAAACTCCTCATCTCCATTGTGTTCTTTGGAATTTGCCTATCTTGAACTGCAACTACCTTCGCGGGATCTACTGCTATCCCATCTTTATAGACCACATGCCCTAGAAATCTCACTTCTTTTCTCCAAAAATGACATTTGGAGAATTTTGCCTTAAGCTAGTGCGCACGGAGAGTTTTCATAACCTCCCTCAAATATAGGGCACGCCCTTCCTCGTTCTTTGAGAAAATCAAGATGTCATCGACAAAGATCACAATGAACTTACTTAGAAACTCCCGAAACACTCTACTCATCAGATCAACAAAATAGGCGGGTGCATTGGTCAACCCAAAAGGCATAACGAGCCACTCGAAGAAACCATCTGGAGTTCTAAAAGTGGTCTTGTCTATACTGTCCTCGGTCACCCTTAACTGATGAAACCCCGTGGCCAAGTCTAATTGAGAGAAAACAGAAGCACTAATAAGTTGGTCAAACTGGTCATCTATCCTCAGAAGTGGGTGCCTATTCTTCATAGTGAGTTTATTCAACTCTCTATAGTCCACACATAAGCGAAACAAACCATATGCCTTAATGGAGAATACTTCTAGAGCACCCCATTTAGATATGCTTCGCCTAATAAATCCTTTCCCAAGTAACTCCCGTACTCGCTTGTTGAGCTCCCTCCTTTCTCTTGGAGCCATACGGCGCACAGGCAATGCAAATGGCTTTGCATTTTCCACCAAGTATATACAAAAATCAATCTTGCGCCTCGAAGGTAAGCCCCAAACCTCCTCAAAAACATCAGGATACTCGCAGACTACTGGTACAGATCGTAAATCATCGATAAATGCATCAAGCGACTCTAGGAAACTAAGCATGACAGACTCTTTAGGCTCACAAGAAATCTCGAGGGTCCTCCCATGGCAAGTCAAAAGTTTAACGATCCTCCTCTCGCAATCCAGAATGACACCATACATGGCTAGCTAATCCATCCCTAGAATCAAACCATAGCCCATGAAACCAAGCACATATGAATTGCATTCAAACTCGACACCTAACATAGATATTCTCAAACCCCGACAAATCATAGACAAATGACCCGTACCCCTAATGGGGTTTGAGACAACAATGATATCCAAAACCATACTAGTACTAAGGTGCAGAGACTTAACCACAGAAACAGATATAAAAGAATCTGAAGCGCCAGAATAAAAAAGAGTTCTAATTGGATGATTGGAAAGAGAAATCAAACCTTCAATGGAAACTTTCCTACCTCTATTTGGCACGCTGGTCATGAGAGCATGTACCTGCCCTCCAGAAGATCCTGCCCTTTGACCTTGTCCTTGCTTCTTCGGGTAATCCTTAACAAGATGTCCGACCTCTCCACAATGAAAACAAGCGTTCTTTCTTTTCTTGCAATCCTTCATCACATGACCCTTGCATCCGCAATGATGTCATTTCCTCTTATCTTGAGCTTTTCCATTCTTACCGCCCTTCTTTTGTTGCTATGTTGGGCCACACTTTCTTGTTTTGTGTTTCCTCAACCTTAGCCTCTTTCTTTTCACCTTTATCCTCCTCATGCATTAATGTCATATCAACGAGTTTCTAAAAAGTTGCTCCCATCGAAATATAAGACATAGCCAACCCATGGAGGGGTTCATTCAATCCTCTAGCAAACCTCAAAGCTTTCTTGTGAGGGGTATCTACTAGTTCCAAACCTTTCCAATTGATAAACTTATTAACATACTCCCTAACAGGCATGCCTCCCTGCTTAAGTGCCAAAAACCTTTCCATTTGCATACTTTGCACGGCTTGAGAAAGAAACTTCATTTTGAATCTCTGTCTGAAATCATCCCAAGTCTCCACTAGACGCCCTGCTTGCGTCACTTCCCACTAGAAGGAAGAGTCATCTTTCAACTGCCAAGCGGCTAACTGAATCTTCCTGTGATCATCAACCTCGAAAGTTCCAAACAAATCCTCCATCTCTTTAAGCCAATTTCTTGCCTCTACGAAAGTCTCAGTTCCTCGGAATGGCTTCCTGCCCATAGCACAGAAATCTTTGCATATCTTAGAGAAATAATCAGCACACGGAGGAGGAGGAGGAACAGCTGCTGCAGCTAGGGAAAGGGCGTCTGCTTGGCCTTCGGTAAGTGTCGTAGCCTCCAAATATATATGAAACGAAGCCGGTATCTTTGTTCCCTCTGGAATATTAGGTTCCCAAGACACGCTGAAAAGAAAAAGGGATTCAAACATAGAATCGAAAGATATTTCATATGGCTTTAGGGAATATGTTTTTCAAAACAGACTTTTCTTTTGAAAATGCTTTCTTTTAAAATCTTTTTGAAAACAATTTTCAAAATCTTTTATCCGATCTGGTAACCTTTGGCTCTGATACCAAATGTGACACCCCACGCCCATTAATGTCACTTTATCAGAATGCATTAAGTTTCATGAAGCGTTATAGGTGAACAGAAACAGAAACATTACAAGACAGATATAAAATAAGAGAGGGATTAAAACTTTATTTAACAGAAAAGCTTCGTGGTTCAAACCCAATTACATAATGAGTCTAGAATACTGAAAACAAAAAACTTCTGCCTTCTACAATAACCATCATCAGAGTACAATAATACATAAAAAGTACATAATCCCCAAAATATAGCCATAGTAGAGCAGATACGAAATCGAGCAATACATCTAAGCAGCTCCAAGCAGAAGGAAAGAAGAATCATGATCAAGCTTGAGTATTCCCACCCTGAAAACCCGGGGGGAAGAAACGAAAGAGAAGGAAGAGGAAACAAAAATGGGTCAGACGTAAAGTCTGGTAAGTCCAGTTACTTTTAGCATATAAATAAGTAAAAGCATCATGACAGGTATATAAGTTGGAGAGAGAGATATTGTGTCATAAGGCAGGTATAACAAGGTAAACAGGATAAACAGAACAGAACATGTATTGCGCTTCTCTAATACTTTTCTCTACACAGTACTAGTATAACAAGAACAAAATGATCCCAACAAGTACAAGATGGTAGACATAGGTGTACTTCTAGTGAGAGGTTTTACCCCATACCATAACAAGCATTCCAATAGAACTGAAAGGTGTTAACCCCCAACGACAATAACAGGCTTCTGAAGGAGCAAGACTAGATGTACCCTAATTAGTACCCCCAATCGATCGACTCCCTAACTCGTAGATACCCTTTGTTGTCCCCATAGTAGGATGTATCACTTCCTAAAGTGGCAACCCTGTTATTTTCAAGATGCACAGCTATATCTACTGATGTCACGCTTCTTATCTTCCCTAGCAAGAGGACCCATGCACGCATATGACTCCGTTGGAACGGGCCACCAACACCCTCACTCAAGTGACCTCTTATAATCCGCTCAATAAGCGTGCCCTAACCCTGACCTAGTTCGGGGTTCAACGTTTAATATCAAGATGGGTTGCTGACTGAAAAGGGTCCCATACACCAGATGATACAGGCTTCCCCCAAGGCTTGCATCCCCACTACTAGGATTCCACAGGTTATGCCTACCAGTTTAACAAGATTGCATAACCCCAACAGGTTAAGTTTGTCGGGTTCATATGTGTAACCCATCCCTACATATTTTACAAGATTAACTTAACCCTCTCACTGACTCAAGCAAGTCTACTTAACCCCTACTATAGTTAACTGGTTCGTGTAATCCTGATGGATTCAAACAGGTTAAGTACTACAAGTTTATCACTTTTCGTTTATTTATGGTTATAATGCGCTAGACCTCCCACATCAAGTCTACTTGTGGATGCTGGATATGCCGGTCGGATCCTGGCAGACTTCTTCCACAAGTCGGACTTAACCTCGTGTCTTAGCGCCATCACATATACGTTCATGCACTTGGACCCCTCATATTAGGCTTACCACTTGTAGACGCTGGAGTTGTCGGGTCGTTCCAGGCAGACTTCTACCATAAGTGTAATCTAACCTCGTGTCTAAGCGCGGTTACAGTTTCTAATTACTGTACATCTAGGCATTTTCATAATTAACCAATTTTCAAGCTTATTGTGCCCCAAATCCCCGTCCGATCTACGATACAAGTTATGCCCCAGATTAAGGTTTAGATCAAGATATAGATCATGCCCCCAAATCTCAAGTTTTGGCTCAAGGTATAAATTATGTCCAATTTTCCCAATTATGTTTACAATATGAATTATGCCCCAAATTAATCATTCCCAAATGTTCCCAAATTCCTATGTTCGCATAGTTCAGCGATATGCCTAGGCTCGAAGGTAGCCTGGCTATAGAAACAAAAAGGGAAGAAAAGGGAGAGAAGAAACCAAGAATATGCATAGTAAATAAAACTGGTATATGATAACATAATTAGGCAAAATAACATAATAGGCATAAAGTGACATGATTAGGCAAACCAACATAATAGAGATATAATGAATAGGCATATAGGTGCTAATCAATAGATCAGGTGTACAAGTAATGGAAGATCTGTTACGACTCAGGTTACTAACAGGCATACGCTTAGATCCAAACTTATAAACATGTCAAGATTACATTTTAGGTATTTATATTTAAAATCAACATAAACTCACTGTGATTAGATCTAAAGAATAGAGAATTTATCATAGATGTTGTAGCACAGATCTCTGAATACGTATAACTTGTTGTTGAAGAAGAATAGGCTAGATCAATTTGAGTTGGGGAAGCTCCTCGTTGTCGCCATTGATTTAGATGAATAAAACAATGGGATTAAGTTCCTTATATAGCCATCAGCCAGCGAACCAGGACACGCAGCTGGTCCAGATTCGGGGGGGGGGGGGGGGGGGATTGACATCGGTGTCGACACCCCTGTTGTAATGTCTACCCATGGGTCGACACCCTTAGGGCACGGGGTCGACCCCCAACAGGCTGAGTTCCCGCACCTTCCTGCTTCTGATTTTCGAAATATTTTGAATGTTTTAATAGGTTTTGTGTATATATATATATATATATATATATATAATTCTCTTATGCATATGCAAACTTCTAACCTTAATATCTTTCTTCACACGATGTCCGTTTTACGTAAACTTAGTATCTATCTTTAAAAAAAATTCGAGATGAACGCAATGGCTCAGTCCATTTTACTTAATTCCAAATATTTAATTAAGTATTCCTTAGTTCGTCATTTTAATGTGTTATAAAATTATGGGGTGTTACAACTCCTCTAGAATTACTTTCCTCAATCATTCATCCATAGGGACGTAAAGTCATAAATCCCTAGGTAAACTTCCATCATCGCCTAACAAATAGCTAACTGAATGGGGAATGGCCTCCTTCTTTCCCACTTTTCAAGTCCCTTATTTCTTCATTCAGGTCTTACGTACTCCGAATTCTCTCCTTTAGAGTGCGTCTAACAATCATAGCTCCAAGAAAACCATTAGAAGTTACTAGCGAGGTTTGCAAGTTAAAATTAGAGAGAAACTCTATTGTTTCCATTCCGAGATTGCATTCAAGGATGCATGTTTCCTACTTAATGCATTTGCCACAACATTCCCTTTTCTCAGGGTATACTGGATCATGAAATCAAAAGAGGCAATATATTCTATCCACCGTTGTTGTCTCAAATTCAGGCCGCATTGAGAAAATAAATATATTAGGGATTTATGGTCAGTGAAGAGTTCAAATCTCTCCCCTAAAAGATAATGCCTCCACATTTTCAGGGCAAACACTACTACAGTGAACTTAAGGTCATAAACTGGGTACCTCTTCTCGGGGTCCTTCAGTTGTCTACCAACGTAAGCAACGACCCTTCCTTCTTGCATAAGAACCACTCCTAAACCGGTTCCGCATACGTCAATGTAAACTGTAAACAGTTTCGAACCATCGGGTGTAATAAGAACAGGCACAATAGTTAATACTTCCTTTAATTTCTTAAAGGCTATATCTCACTTATTACTCCAAGAAAATAACAAATTCTTCTCTGTTAGTCGAGTAAAAGGAGTAGAAATCTTTGCGAAGTCTTTAATGAATTTCTGATAATACCCGGCCAATCCAAGGAAGCTCCTCACTTCCGTCGCATTTTGAGGTATCCTTCATTCCTCAATTGTTTTGATCTTCGTGGGGTCTACTGCCGAGCCTTTGTTCGACACAATATGTCCCAAAAATCTAACTTCTTTCCTTTAGAAATGGCACTTCAAGAATTTTTCTTTCAATTGGTTCTTTCTTAATATTCCTAGAACCTGTCTTAACTGACTTTCATGCTCTTTATGGTCTTTTGAAAATATAAGGATATCATCTGCAAAAATTACTACAATTTTATTTAGAATGCCCTTAATCACTCTACTCATGAGGTCAACAAAGAAGGCAGGTGCATTCGTCTGTCCAAAGGGCATAACTTCCCATTGGAATAGTCCATCCAGCATCCTAAACATGGTTTTATCTTTACTGTCCTCCGAAATTCTCAGCTGGTGGAATCCAGTGGCAAGGTCGTATTGGGAAAATATTCGATCTCCTCCGATCATTAATTCTAGGTAAGGGGTACCTATTCTTCTTGGTCAACTTATCAAGCTCCCTATAATCCATACAAAGTATTAGAGATCCATCTGCTTTGGTGACAAACACAACAGGTGCACCCCATTCAAAGGTACTTTGCAGAATGAAGCCTTTCTATAGTAACTCTGAAATTTTCTTATCTAATTCCCTTCTTTCTTTAGCCGCCATATGCCTCAAAGATAAAGTTATTGGTCTAGCGTCCTTCTTTAGGTCAATACGAAAAAAGATTTCTCTATAGGGTGTAAGTCCCGTGACTTCCTCAAAGACGTCCACAAATTCACATACTATAGGGACCGAATATGTCCTTTTGAACTAGGAGATAAGGAATATAATAAAGCTTTATCCTTGTTCTTAACATTAAAAGGAATACTCAGAATACGTCTTCCTCGGCTCCTAAGATGAATGATTCTCTTATCGTAATCTAGGACGGCCTCATAAAATGATAGCCAATCCATACCTAGGATAAGGTCATACCCCACAAAATCCATTGCATACGCTTCGCATAAGAATTCGACATCATCGATATCCAATACTAGGTCTTTTCATATCAACTCAAGATACTTAGCTCCACTGATAGGGTTGGCCACCTCTATTGGATTACTAAAGATAGATAAGGGAAGGTTCAACAAATTAACTAGCTTCCTAGAGATAAAAGAATGGGTTGCTCATGAATCGGACAAGGTGTATATAGAAATTATTGAAACAGAAGTTATACCTTCAAGTGCATGTTGACCTTGGTCTCTCGGAGGTCGGCTCTGTATTGGGGTTGCCTCCAATGCATAATTCTGGCTGTTCCGAATAACTTTGGGCTTTGGAAAGTCTTTAGAAATGTGTCCTTCCTCGTGATAGTTGAAACACTTTCCTTTAAATTCTTTCTTTGCCAAAGGAACACTGTAATCCTTAGCCAAATGGCCCTTGCGGTTGCAACTCGTACAAGTCTTAACTTTCTTTTTGACCTCCTTTCTTCTTATTCTTCCACCAATCTTTATTATTTTTAGTAGAAATTCCTTCTCCCTTCTCACCATCCTTATTCTCCTTAAAGCCTTCAACTGTGCATAGAATAGCTGTCTCCACTAAGGTTTCAAAGTTTTCTCCAAATGTTACTTGTGCTAGAAAAGAGTCCTTCAATTGGGAGTTTAATCCCATAACAAATCTAAAGACTTTGTTCATCGGGGTATCCACCAATCCCCTACCAAACTTACTTAATTCAATGGATATGGACACATACTCTTGTAGACTTAAGCTTCCTTGCTTGAGATGGATAAATTTCTCCAACTAGATCATCATCTCATCTTTTAGCAAAAACTTTGCTTCGAAACAGACTTTGAATTTGGCCTATATAAATACTCAGCCCTCCTTCTCCCTAGATACCAAGTTCCAACATTCAAGGGCTTCTTCTTTTAAGTGTCAATCTACAGTTCTCCTTTTTACTTCATCTGGCCATCCGGTGGCTTCCAAAATTCTTTCGTATCCTATTATCCAAGTTTGGGCTTCGTTCGTGAGAATTATTTCCCACCAAGGTTTGCGAAGCTCTTACAGAATTGAGAAAAATCAAAAGCTAACCTCGGCGGTAGGATGTGCAGGCACCGTTGGGGTGGGATTAGCAACAGGGACTTATTCCATAGTACGAAAATACTGTTGGAACCATTCTGGAAAAAACCATGGCCTTGCCTGGTTTCCTATTCGGGAGGATTATTAATCATTCTATTATCTAAAAAGAAAAGGAAGAATACTTTAGTGGATACTCCAGTTATAACATTTAAGCTAAAAAAGGGAAGAAAATGATAAAGTTGCCTAGTATATATGTGTATGCTTATTGGGCTAAATATGTATCATATAAATATAGTTTGAAAAATCTTTTTCAAAATACAAATATGCCTCTCATACGTATAATTTCCCTATGATCGGGTAACCTATGCTCTGATACCAAATGTAACAACCCGCCCGGAATGGGCCTAAATTTCGACCCAGAAAATGCCCGTCGAAACTTAGAGCCACTTTAAACGGGTTATTGTTTCATGTAAGGAATTACATTTGCACAGAATAATATATAGACATTGCATTATGGAAATCTCACACAGCGGAACAAAAAAGTATAATACCAAAATATGATGTACCGTATTATTAAAAAAACACAGATTGTCATGGTACAATTATTCCATAGGTACATCAATAAACTCATCATTTAAAGTTTCTATAAGCAATACAGCAATGATAACTAATAATAGCATAATATCTTCACTTTAATCTTCATTCTCCATCATTGCTTCGTCCATTGAATGTACCCCACCTACTGACCTATTGGATATGTTAAGGAGAGGGGTCAGAACATAAAGTCCTGCGTGACTAAAATATAGCATTTACGTAAAGACCATACCCTCCATTTAGCAGGTTATATATATCAAAGTATGTCTACGCAACACACAAACATTCACATGAAAAAAAAAAGTATCTAACCAATGAGGTGGATATCTGATTCAATCGCTTAAGATCTCCATTAGTGCATTTAGGGTAAAGACCCAATAAGGTGAGCATTCTCGGTCACTTATAGCCCATACTTATTAATAAAGGTGGATTCTTATGATCTCTTATGACCCTGAGGAGGACCCTAGCCCCTTAAGACGTCATCCTAAATCATCACTGTTCTTAAGTCTATATTATCACAAGTAATATAAGAAGTAGTACCTTGCTACTTAATATTGATTTTAAGATAGGCCCGCATATAGCCATTTAAGACCCCTTCGGCAGGTGTCACATGTTATTACTTAACTAATACTATGGTAGAACACCTATGCCACTTAAGACTTCCCTTAGACAATTGGTGGATTAAATAGCATGCTACGTAACATGAAAACCAAATCTGTCCCTAGGTTGGCCCTTACAAGCTACTAGAGGAAGTGGACATCCCCCATGAACTACCCTACTCCGTTACCGCTATGCCTAACCACTTTCAAAGAAGGAGGACCCATAGACTTACCTCGAATCTAGTAAGGGTAGGACCCATGACTTTGGAAACTATCCAAAGAATAACTTCAAAAAGGATCCTAGTCCTAACCACTTAAGACCCAAGTTAGATAAGAAAAGAGCCAACCACTTAATACCTTCCCAAGGCATAGTAAACCTGTTTATCTTCACACACAATAGGTTTATATATACACACGCTAGACCTCTCACATTAAATCGTCTACCTGTAGATGATGGATATGCCAGGCAGTTCTTGGCAGTATTCTACTATAGTGGTTTAACCTCGTATCCTAGTGTACTAAACTTGAATGGCCCATGGCACCCTGACCTCTCACATTAGCCAGACCCACTTGTGGGTGCTGATCAGTTCCGGGAAGACTTATATCACAAATGGCAACTGACCTCGTGTTTGAGTGTCATTATTTAATACATAGACAAGTCATTCATATACACACACAAATAACAATTTATATAGGGACATTTAAAATTCAAATATTATACCAATCGCATTTACTTTGCCATTATTAAGCTAATTTCATTAATTTCGTTATATAATTAGAATATTTAGTATGTATAAATAATGCTAGTTTTCGTGTGAATGAGAGAACGTTTTAACGAGGTAAAATTTCAACTTGGTCTAAGTTTAAGGCATACAAGTTAATTTCCATATTTGACCGCAACATTTGTGGCATAATGTCATAATGACATAATTGCATAATTATAAATAGCAGTATTGTAAAAATACAACATACAATTATAACTTGCATCCTAGGCTTGTAAGGATAACTCTAGTAATGAATCAAGAATAGGGTTTAATTTCTTATATCATATATATATATATATATATATGTATCCATATATATATACATGTATGTAAATATATACACACATATGCATAAACCTTTATTTATATAATTTATCCCTTCTTATGTTGTACATAAAAACATTCATATTTTATTGGCTTCAAATCTGAATACTTCGGATTATCTAATTAGAATAGAAAGCCAAACCTATTCAAATAATAAATCTAATCAAATCTAAACTTTTTTACATTACAATCAAAGATTTAGATAAAAATGATAAACCAAATAAAATAAAAGTACATCACCAAATTATTCTTCATCTGCTACTAAATCAAAATCCACAAACCATATATAAATTGACAATTCTTGCGAAATACATAAAACAGGCGATTTGGTGGTTTTGTAGTTTGATATTGTTGTCATACCAAATCTCCTTAGGCATACAATTCCACATAGTAATCTACAAATGTAGAATATGCCTAAGTAAATACTAATTCCACTCACAGTGATTGGAAATGTCGTAGATCTGACGTTATTGTGCCTATTTGATGTGAACTCCAATCCCTAGATATATATATACACATATACATAAGAATCAAATAATTAAAATTCTTATATATATATATATATATATATCATGTGATTCCATATCTATAATCTATATGAAAAGATTAGAGAAAGTAGAATAGGTTTGTAGAAGAAGAAGAAAACCTATTTTTAAATTTTCTAGAATCAATGACGGCAGAGTGGAGGCACAAATAGAGAGAGTGGCTAGGTTTAGGTATAGGGTCTAGAGAGTTATTTATATGAGCGGAATAAGCAACATCCATGTTTTCTTGGTTAGGCTGACATCGTGCAAGGTGGGGACACTACTGTAGGGAGCTGGGGGTTGTGGTGAAGGCGCTTTGGGTCGGGGAAGTTGTTGTTGGTTAGGGCCATGGTGTCTGGTGGGACATTGCAGCGGGGCAGGAGGTGAGAAGGGATCGAGATTGGTCGTGTTGTCTGAAACAATGAAGACGCAAAATCGTGGGTTAGAGAGATCATTAACGCGTTCCTAATGAAGATAATTAACGGTAATGACTCATCATTTAGGGATTTAAATATTTTTATGGGTTAATTTTATAATTTTAATTCATATAAAATATTGTAATAACGATAACTTGACCATATATTATCAGAATTGCATAAAACCAGCCACGTTGGAATCGCAGTGAAGAATACTACGTTACCGAGCTGGTTTAGAAGGGATTGAAAACAATTGAGTTTTCATTTAATTTTAAATCTCCGTTTAAAATTAAATGAAACAATGTGGCAATCTTCAATCCAAAATAAAATGGTGAGTTAACTCTCATGCTTTCTGGAATTATATGATGTGATTAAATTCATATAAATAAATATGATCACTGATAGTATAAATTTGATGTTTGGATGCCTTGTATGCCTATTGTTGATTAAATGGTTGACATTAATGAAATTATTGTTGATTAATATGTTTAATCAAAATTCTATCTTATATGTATTATGAAATAATGTTGTGAACTGTGATGCAGGGAAGAACATGTTGGAGGGATCCAACAGGATTCCTCAAATATTATGTTTGTTGTTTGTTTTCATATTGTTTATGTATGAACAGATTGAACCCCATTGACATTAAAACCTGTTTGGTTGTTGAATATTGAATTGAAATTCAACGTTGTTGTTATTTGAATCAATAGAAGGAAGGTACTGATTGAGGGATTAGCATCAAATGGCCAAAAATCTACCTTTTTGTTAAAACGTTGATTTGTCATCAGGCGGATGGACGAAGCAAGTCATAAAATTTATTTTATAACTGAAGAAAGATTCTTAATTATATTTTATACATTATAATGAAGTTTTAAAAGAAAAAATTAATTTTTATAAATTGGTTTATAAAAAAATTATGAAATGATTATGTAATGAGGATTTGACATTTAAATAAGTTTTATAAGAAAATAAAACTGTAATTGACCAACGGGTTAATATTTTGAAATAATTATTTCTAAGTAAACGAATAAGCAAAATTATTGGATTAATTTTATTAATCTAATAGGAAGGGGTAACTGAAATCGGTTAACGAGTTAAAGGAAATAAAGGGTTGCCAAAGGAAAGGAATGAAAGAATTTTGATAATATATAGCGACATTTTCGAAGTAAAATAATTATAAATAGGAGTTTGATAAATACATTGTTTTCAAAGTAACGAAAACAATGAAATTTGAAGTAAGAATCGACTAAGAGTTTTAATGATTGATTCAAAATAATAAAAGCCTAAGCTGCTAATGTACTCGACTATACTATTGTAATTGATAGTAAAACCCCGACTATCAATGAAATACCTTATTGGACCTTTGACGTGTTGTTTTGAAGAGACCGGGATGGGAACTAGACCCAAAACCACTTCAAACAACGTCGCGTTCGAAACTAATTTGCAGGAATGCGTATAAAGATGAAGCGTTGAAGACCATATATCTTCATAAAACGGAATAACTACTTAAATCTCTAGTTGAACCCTAGGGATGTATGGCGATTCTGTCATGGTTGAAATATACGAATTGCAAGGACTATTCGCTACTAATTCATAGATTGATTCCTATGATGTGGTATGAGGGTTCCTTCGGTTCATCATGTTCTTGGATGGCTTGTATGGACGAATGTTGACAGAATATTTCTTGATAATCACGTATGATTGATTTTTACAAATATACCAAGTCTGGTGGTGGAGAAGTTCTCTTAGCTTAACACCCAGAGTATATTTTTGGACATCAATTAGTGATTTGACGGATATGACATTCAAAAAATTGATGTGATGTTCTCTGAAAGGTAAAACATGACCTCAACTCTTATCAACTGGGAAATGACATAAATCGGGCAGGCAGCATGGTTATGTGGGTTATTCCCATTAGGGTGTATTGTCACCATCTAGAGAAATTTCATTGTTGTTCTTCTTTCAATTCTATATCTCCTAGGGAACAGTTATATTCACGCGAACCGTAGGTCACAATATATTCGATACACTCAAGTTGAATGGGTGGTCGGTCATGTGTGGCCGGGTTGTAAGATGTTCTTGTTGAACCCTAGTGTATTTCTCTCTAGAGGAACACTATTGAAAGGCGGTCTAGTACCTTGTCATGTTGGAAATCCAATCTCTAATAAGCGCCATGTGGTTTTTGATTATGTACTAAGTATGTAGAGCGTGAGATGCAAGCGTTCCGATAGATGGTTATTTATATATGGTTTGATAGACATTATCATAATATCACTGGATTTAGATATAAAAAGTATTTTTGGTTATCGTAAGGTAGAAAACATTCCGTGTTTATGTTTGGACTGGTCTTACGATTATCCTTTTCTTTCAAAAGGATTTTCTAAAGTAAATCAAGTTGTTGTGTTATGAATTTATCACTGAAAGTATTCCAGATTGATCCAAGTGAATTTTGCTTTTCTTCAAATGTGCTCAGGCCAGACTAAGCATATTATCAGGTTATGATTTGCTTGGAGCTTCAGAAGGGAAACTAGAGACAAGACGTATATCCATATTTTACGGTAATAGTTACTATTCCACTATGTGATTTATATTGATCTGATGTTGTGCTCTAACATTGTAATCACATGTATACAGATTTCTTTTGAATAACATATTGTTGATATATTATATTTTGTCTGTTCCGCTGTGAGACTCAGATCATCGTATTCTTTTATTCTAATTTTTTTTCTTTCTTCTCTCACCCTCTAATTTCTTTTTATTAACAATTTGGGATTTGATATTTGGACTTTTGGAAAGTAAAACGGGATTAAATATAATTGTCAAAAATTCGAGCATCGAATTTTTCGGATTGTTTATACGTTCACTCACTATCTATATAGAAATCCTAAACCTAAGCTATGACACCAGATATAACAACTCAAAATTTCAACAGACTCGAATTTTGCATAAATGCTAAAATCCAAGTCCATTGAAACCTGAGTTAGTTTGTCTGGTGTCCTGCCAAAGTAGCAAAGATAAAATATACCATATCTCATAATAAAATACCTCACAGTGGAATGAACAAAATATAATAGTAAGTAAATACTTACTCTAATAATGACACTGTCTAACAAGTGTCCCTAAGCCGCGTTATCTCTCCCACCTGTCTAACGTGCCTATTTATGAGGAGAGGGTCAGAACAAAAGTTCTGGTAAATGGACAAATTATACTTTCTACAATAACACTACATATACCGTCCTATCACTAGTTTTACCTTTATTAAGTTATTTAGGTTTATTTCATATTATGTTTCTGATTTCATGAACATATTGTACCATCTACTCCCAAGTAGATTAACCTAATAAATCATATATATATATATATAGTCATATATATTTATATGCCTAATATATCGATGTACTCCCCATAGTACCCTCATCGAGTGGTCTTCATTATCGTACTGACAAAACGTACAAGACCTTCATTGCCACGCTATGAAAGCGTACTAGACCATGCTGCCAAAACACACTATATCTTCATAACTACGTATGAAAGCATACTAAGCCGCGCTACAAAAGTGAATAGGCTCCTACTGCTGTGCCATAAAGGAGCCCAAAACCTAGGGTCTTCCATGGAACTCAATCGAAGGCTTTACCATATCTGTCAAGGATGGCCTAAAAATAATGGCTTCGTTAAGCTTAAAATAAAAATATCAAGATTTGGTTCGTCTCTTCTGTGGCTCTTCTAGGCCCCACAAGCCTAAAGACCAATCAAAAAAAGCTAAGTGACCGAACCTTACAAACAATCTAAACAAACATGTGGTCCATCATCCAATGACACGATAGTGAGGATCATTGGCCACTTGATTTAGTTTCAGTCATTCCTGCATGCGCTCCGATTGACGATGACAGGCGTCCGACGACCTACTATCCCTTGTTGTGTCCTGACGTCGAAGCCTCCCACCCTGAGCCAACCGCCGAAGTATCCTCAAATTATCCCAATCAATCTTTAGGTTTCCCACAACGAAAGATGCAGCCAAGGCAAACTCACCGGATGGTACCTTACAAACCATGCCTTTGTGAGTACATCCCTGAGCCCACCACAGAGGACCATCACTAAGCATTCTCACGTCCCGTAGCAATCCCACACTTTCTTCCATTCCCGTCTAATAAGTTGGACGTTCTCCACCACGTCTCCCGACACCTTTGATGATTTGCCCCATTGGGCTTCCCACCCTTACGGACTGGACCAAACACATTTCGTTATATTAATTAGATCCTATGTCTAATTTATCATTAAGCATATCACTTACTTTTCTTTTTATTGATTTATAATATTCATTAATCCATTTAATCTGAATATTATTTCTTTCGTTAATCAACTTTATCATCTACGATAGGATTTTAGTTTTAAGCCCATAAATTACCGACACACTGTAAATCAATATGTCATATAAAAGCTTGATGACGAAATTTTCAGGCTCGTAATTTACCCACATACTTTAAATCAACATTCATATATTAAGTCTAACTGTTCTTTTAATCATTTTCGATTGAATAAATATTTGCAAACAAACTATGTTAATTTATCATGGTTTCCCAATTCCCATGATTACACAAATATAGGTTGTAACTCATTTTTCACCATAGGGTCACTGCCATAAAAATTTTCTTATTAAACTAAATTTACAATTGTAAGTTTACAATAAGCCTTGCTCCTTTTATAACCTCTTTCAGTCATGTTACCTTTTCATCTTCTATCCTTACAATTTATTATTTTCAGGAAGTTAGGTCTATTCTTAATTTATTGGTTACCAAAAATGTATGAAATTTGTTTCCATAGTTAGGGTAATGACAGCCATAGAAACTCATAATTGCAAGACATCCCTTTAGTCTTTTTTTTAATTTTAAACTTACAATTATGTTTTCTACTTCCTTTTCGAATCAAACTATGAAAATATATTCCCTTTTTCCCTAATCAATCATTCTAGGCTATTTCTAACCTACTATTTTAATTAGTATACATTAATTCTTGTTTTCAACTTATTTTACCTTTTTACATAATTACAGTAAATTTAGAGACAGTCGGATTATATCCATTTTTTTTTTGATTTACGTGTGGAACCCAAGACTTCACTCAATCCATTGCTTGTCGGTCTTAGTAAACCCCACAGGTAGTGATATACCCCGATTTTTCAACGCCTTCACAATACCTACGTAGTCACCCCAAGAAATTGGCAGAGGTGGCCCTCGAACCTGAGACCAATGTCTCATCCCAATTCGCCCATCTCTAACCAACTGAGTTAGGTCGGGTGGATTATGTCCATTTTTCAATTCCAACAATTTATGTATTCATTCCATTCTAGATCATAAACGAAATTTCTTAAAATTAATAACAAATTGTCAAATTTTCCATTTAACTACAAAATTTACTATGCATAAGCTTAATTATGTCAAGTGTGTTTATGTTCAATCCAAATATCCCTTTTATTGTAATTTTTAACATTGCACGTTCATTTAGCCCATAATCATCAGAATTTTCCCTTTTTGTTCATAAATCCAACTAAACTATATTTCCAACAAGCGTAAACAAAAGGGATTATAATTAGTCATATAGATTAAGCACACAATTCAATTATATATGCTAGTATTTCAAGTTCATGTTGATTTTACGCATAACTGAAATTCAACATAAACTATATATTCCGACGTAGAAAGGGGGAAAAGAGAAAGAAGAGAACTGATTATAAATTCTTATAGGAATCTAAAGATATAAATATCACTATAACAAAATATAAGTTAAATCCACTCACTTGATTGTTCTCCAATTCCTCAATCTGATTCAGATTTGTCATCAATGGTCTCCCTAATTGAATCTACTACTGTAATTACCATGGATTTACAATTCTGATTCTAAAAGAATGAAAAGAATAGAATTAGATGTAGACTCATGGAACTTACCTCATATGGAAGAGAAATCTGAGCATCTACAACCTAAATCTATGATTTTCATTTCCAAATCTCAAATCTGAAGTTCCAGACTAATATTTTATAATTCAGAAGAGTTTGAAAGATAAAAGATATGGCAGAGCTCTGGCGTCCACTCAGAAAAATATGAGTTAGAGGCTAGGCCATGCTAGTTTATTTATAGATACTCCATAGAATCACATAGATATGATTTAAAACGAATAAATCCAAGCTGTCAACGATACAAAATCACACCAGATCTGACCCGAATGGGTCGACCCATGCTTCAGGTGACCCATGGGTCGACCCACTTTAGGCATGGATCAACCCATATATACGATTTAAAATCATATAACAAGTCATTTTGAGTGTGATTTATGTTATGTTTAAACATTGTTATTAACATTTATATTTCTTAACTATTTTATTATTATTTCCAGTTTTTAACGTGCGTTCAAATTTTAAATGTGTAATCAATGTGTGCATTAATAATCCATCCGTTTTCGAATTCTTAGGCATTCATTCCTTTTTATTCTATAAACGCTATTTTTTGTCATTTACTTTTATTCCTATTTTTATTCGGTCCTTTACCATTTTAATACGTGTTTAATTCTCACTTTAAATGTGCCCTATTAATATGCGCCTATCCAAATTATAATGAAACGTTGCTTAATTAGCGCCATTTGAACTTTCTTTTATTTCTTAACTTCATGTCATTTATGACACGCATTATTTTTGTCACTTTATCTATAAATTTTTATTCTAACTATATCTGCATGTGTGCTGTTCACATGTGTCAAAATTCCAGAATTGATTATCTACTTCAAATTTTGATGCTATTCCCATTAATTCTCCATTAATGTTACTTATGAAGTGCATTGTTATTTAAAAGGAATGTTGCAATGTTGATGTTAATTACTTTCAAATTCAAAAGCACATTGTTTATACAATTAATGTGCGTACCATTTATTCCATTCTTTGTTCAGTTTCTTTTATTTAATTTTATATACATACCCTTGCTCATTTAGCTTGCATAGTGGCAATTTTTTTAGTGCCCATTTTATGACATGCGTTGGTTTTCAAATTCCAAACGTAAATTATTCCACAAATTATTTTGATAATTTTGTTATCAAAATTGTGAGGTATTACAAGTACTTAGGGGAGAAGCTAGGCGACCATATTGATGTACCGTTTGAGAAAGAGATATAGAAATCCGCTCATAAGAGTTTATGTGGTGAGTATCCCTTACCACTTGCATGTAAACAATTAATAGTGCGCTGAAGCACGCCAAGCTAATATGGACCACCCATCAAGTGTGACAATCAAAACCAGACATATGGTATATCTCACAGCGTATGAATAAAGCATGATAAGAAATATAGATAGTAATGTAGTAAATAATAATAAAGTAGAAAAAAACGTAGCACATCATCATATCACCGAGTCATGCACATGAAACTCCAAAATATTTAAATACTTGTCATCATCACAACATCCCTCAGAGTACTCTAATAGCACCAAAAAGCAATATATATATATATTTATGTATGTATATACACACACACACATAACATAAGATATAGCTCCTCCAAGATCCTCCTCGGCTCAGCATCCTCGTAAATATGACCTGCTATCTAGTCTACTCACCAACAATGGATCCAATCAATGACGATGCCAAGGAGCACCTAGATATAAGAAGAGACGAAACCATGAGTCAGACAATAGTATGGTGTGAGCGATAAGATCTATCAAAAGCTTTACTGTAAATATAGAAATTAACAAGTTAAGTCACATACCTGGCATTTCCCTGAAACCAAAAGTCGGACCATAATAAAAAATATTATATGTTACTCAAAGTAAACAGCATAAATGGGCATATTCATAAGACAGAAGAATCTGTATAGCCTACACCGACCTTATTCCTCATGTCCTTTTTCAAGCTCTATAGGTGGATATTCTACCCAAGAAGTAAAGATAAATGCAAAGTAAACATAGGAAACATCATTCAGATCCTAACTATCACCTTCTAAATCCATCAATACATTGATAACTCTAGGGCTGTTAATGGGTCGAGTTCGGGTCGGGTCAAGTCGTGTTCGGGTCGTGTCATCTCAACCCGTTTATTAAACGGGTCGGTTTCGGGTTGACTCATTTATAATCGTGCGGGTTTCGGGTTTGATTCGTGTAACCCGTTAAGAAAAATATTTGTATAAAAAGACAAAAACATGAAAGAAGGGTGTTGTCGTCATTCACTTGTTGCAAGCTAAGATGAGAATAAAAATGTAAAAAGTTGTTAATGTGGGAATAAATATGAAAACATGAAGGAATGAATAAGTGAAGAGGTAGAACCACAAAAATTAGAATGACTGAATGAGTGGCGGCTTGGTAATTGGTAAACTAGGGTAAAGTGGCAAATTGGTAGTAGACTGGGCTGGGCCTATGTTTTGTAGATTGTAGAGTAATAAAAATATGTTTTATATTAAACGGGTCATGATGGATCAGAAACGGGTTCACGGTTAGGGTCGAGTCAACCCGTTTATTAAACGGGTCAGAGCGGGTTGACCCAAAATTGACCCGTTTATAAATGTGTCGGGTCGGGTTAGGTTTTTTCGTGTGGGTTACGAGTCGTGTTTCAGGTTGTGTTAGAAATGACGGCCCTAGATAACTTATATGGAAATCCTCGCTCAACCAGAGACTAATGAACTGTGTTTACACCAACATGTTGCTTACACCAGCACTGGGCTACATCACCAAGAATACACGATCTCCCCGACCCTAATGGGCATCCCGACGATATCTTTGCTTTGGGTCAACTACAAATCTCCAAGCTATCAATGATTCCTGGGCACTACACTATCAAAGTTACTCCACTATGTCTAAAACTTGAGTCCCCCTCAATCATTCCATTATCCTACAACTTCATTATGACATGAACTGCTTCCGTTCTATTACAACGTCGTTACACCACGAGTTGTGCCCATTCCTTTACAGCTTCATTGCACCACGATTGGATACATTGTTATGTAGTTTTGTTACACCATGAACCACTCTCATCACCAAGCAACTACGTTACGCCACGAGTTGTTAATGACTTTTCTTTGAACCCACTTTCATTCAAGTCTTCAATCAAAAAGCCACAACTTGATCGTACTTAAACTTCTAATCCATAAAAGCAACGAAAAACCACAAACGTTAGATGATCCTAAAGCCTATTCCTACTCCACCATGGATCTCATGCCCACTCGAGCCATCAAGATGGATCAATATTGGTCCATCCCTTATGGATCGGTTTCGGCCCCATACTTAGCCAAATTTTGGCTAAATATGTTGGATCCCCTTCAAGCTTCCCTTCAGCCTCTTGCCTATCCATTCTCATGTGCCAAGTCCCCTTTGACTAGTATATGTTGGTTAATAGCTTTTTCACGGCACATAAGTCACATACCACCTCCAAGCTTGACCAAACTTCACCCGTACAACTGAAGTACCATTGGAGCCTCCCTAAGAAATTGCATGTCGATCCATGGAGGCGTTATGGAGCGGTGTTGGTCCACAGGGCATGGGTTGGTACCAATCCAGTATTTTACGAATTTCAAGCCCAAATTTCTTGGGTGTAATCCCGATACCTTCCAAGCCTATCCTCCAAGTTTTGTGAAATTCCAACGAGCTTTAATCCTGATATGCTCCAATTTTCTTCCAAGTCCTAATAACATGTAAATCAGAAAAACATCCAAAAAAAGTTATAGCAATTCAAACAGCAAAGCATATGAACAACAACCATAAGAAACGCCCAAAGTCATAGAAAAAATAAACTAGTCATTTACACACATAGGTCTAACGTAAGTATACATATTACCCAACATAAACTTACCATTTTAATACATTATATAATTAGTTAGGTTATCCTAAGGGTTTCAAATCCAAAGTGAAACATAGATGATTATATCTTAAGGTGATTTAGCAGTATATGTGATAAAAATGCCTAAACTAAACATATAATGCAATATATTCTAGTGAGAGTCAAAATCACAAATTAAATCAACAAACCTATGTAGATCCATATGAGATCAATTTGAGAAAGTAAGGAAATGGTATAGACGACCTTCAAAATGATGAAAATGTATGGATCAATGAAGATCTAATTCCTTTTATGTTTTTAGCGAAGATTAAAGGTGGATTAGATGTGATGTAGGGCTTAGGAGAAAGAACAAGAGCAAATCATAACTCTTTGGACTGCTAGAAAAATGAGGGGAGAGGTTAACCTAGCCTCCTCCAGCCCCTATTAATAGTTGTTGGTCATTAGTCTAATATGCAAAACTAATCAACTCATTAGTTGTCTTTAAGTCTGCCCAACAGTTTTAAAAATTTAGAAATGTTTTATCTCCATAACCTCTTGGTCAAATCGCGAATGTGACCACACTACAAAATAAAACATCATCCCAATCTAATAACACGCTAGAGTGTCTAATTCTATTCCAATCAAAATTAATGGCCAGAACAAGATACTCAGGAGTAAAATGGTCACAAAACAATCCAAAAAAAAAATCATAGATGTGTAAAACATCATAAATAACCATATTTCAAAATATCAGAATGATATGACCTTACGCGAAAGAAATACAATTATTTTATGATATTCTGATACGTAAAATATGGGTCGTTATATTCTTCCCTCTCGTTTCAGAAATCTCGCTTCCAAAATCCCCGAAAACAACCATTAGCAACCATAGCCCCCGCATGCCTACCATCCAGAAGCAACCAATCTAGCATGCAATCTAGAATCCAACAATACGTGCAAATAATGCTCTATCTTGACATGTAGAATTCTAAATAGTATAAGATAAAATAATGCAGGTAGATGTGAAAAATGGGATATACTATTTGAAGAGTTTTGCATACGCCTCCTTCATATCCCCCCCCCCCCCGGTTTCCCATGTGTAGTCGCCATCGTACTCACTCCATTGTACCTTAACTAGCTTAAACTACCTTCCTTCTAAGCTTTTTTAATCCTTCCCCATGATTTGAAGTGTCTTACAAGGTCTTGAAACTTCTAGTACCATCTTTAAGTCTTCAAGATGATCTGGTGCCACTACAATTCCTGAATCGTGCACAAATTCCATAGATAATACACATGAAAAACATTGTGTAGACCCGCCATCTTCGAAGGTGGATCCATTCTATATGCCAAAAACCCAATCCTCTCAATGTTCGAAAATGGTCCAACAAATCTCGAAGCTAACTTACCTTTCATTACAAACTGACTGCGTTCCTAAGAGGATAAACCTTAACGAATAGCATATCTCTGATAGGGAGTTCCAAATCTCTTCTTCTCTTATTCACATAGCTCTTTCGGCAATCCTGGGCAGTTTTCATTCACAGACAAACGATATCTATCTTTTTGAACTCTCTCAAATCATTTCAGGACCAAGTATCGCCTTCTAACCTGCTTCCCACCTACAAGACGGTGCATTACAGGTTCCATCATACAATGCTTCATAAGGTGTCATGATGATACTCGCCAGGAAACTATTGTTAGGAGAAAACTCTACTAAATTAATATGACCATCCTAAGATCCTCCGAAATCCAAAATACAAGCTCAAAGGGGATCCTCCAAAACTCGATTCACCCTCTAGGTATGTCCATCTATCTGAGGATGATAAGTTGTACCCAAATGTAGCTTAGTGTCCAACATTTCTTGCAAGCTCTTCCAGAATACACTAGTGAACATACATACTATCCTTTTGGGACACCGTGAAATCGAACAATCCATTTCACATGTAGCTCGGCCAATTTTGATGTCTTTCTAGTAGACATGACAAGTATGAATCTTGCACTTTTGGTCTAGTGACTAACAATTACCCAAATACTATCATAGCATGCCACAGCCCGTGGTAATCCATTAAAAAAATTCATATGTATATGTTCTCATTTCCACTTCGGGATATCTAATGGTTGAAGTAATCCACTTCACTTTTCTGCTCAGCTTTGACCAAGTAGCAGTTCATGCAATTCGAGACAAACTTGCCTACAACACTATTCATGCTTTCCTAGTAGTAAGTCCTTCTTGTGTCCCGCTACATCTTGTTACCACAAGGATGAATAGTCAATCTAGAATAATGACATTGTCTCAAAACTTCCTCTCAGAGTCCATCAATATCTAAAACATACAACAACCATCTCAGTCGATCTCATACCACTTCTAATCCTTAGAACTGAATCTCAACTCAGTATTACTCATAATCTCTACTAGCTTAGCATTCCACTTCAGGCTAGTTCCAGCCCTTTAGACGTGAATAGGTTTGATGGATAAACTCGCTAACATCTCAGGCTTTAATTTAGAACGAGGCCTGAAATCAAACTCTGTTGAGTACTTCAAATGTTTCCACTCTAAAAACATAGATCCAAGTCCAAAATTAATCCTACTTAAGGCACTTGTCATTGCATTGCCCTTTCCTGGAGTATTGGAAATACTAAAATCATATGAGGTCGGAAACTTTAACCATCTTTGTGGTTGAAGGTTCATTTCCTTTTAGAAAAGAGGCACTTTAAAGAATTACGATCTGCAAACAGTTCAAACCATTATCCCTGCAAGTTCTGCTTTGGTATCTTCAAAGCAAACAACCTCCACTAATTCTGAATCATGGGCAGGGTGATTTCTTTCGTGCAGCTTCATCTTTTGACTAACATAAACGACAACCTTTGTTATGGAAGCGTGTTTTGGCAACGCTTAAGCGGTTTTGGCAACTACATTGCTAAATTTTTGAAAAAAACAAACATTAGGTGATTAGTGCTTAAGCGTGCTTTATTCCACTTAACAATGCCTCGCTTAAATTTAAGTATTTATGTAGTACTATTAAGTGATGGCATATTTCTACAATAATTTAGCATTGCTTAACCCTGATCGTAAGCATTGCTAAAGTGCCTCTAGGCGTAAATAGGTTGTGCAAGGATTTAGCGCTTAACAATTGCTTAAGCACCATTAAGCGAAGAAAGACTTTCATCGCCTCACCTTGCTTAGCACTTAGTATAACATAGGCGATAACCCTTCTATTTTCACCCAAAAAATGACTCAAACACCAATGGTACGAGAATCGTACTTCACCAATGTGGTTAGAAAATAGATGGAGCCGCAATCACAAGCAAAAAATGAGAAAAATAAAATGAAGACAAAGTTTTTAGAGTGGTTGGGCACTAAACTAGGCCCACGTCCACTATGAAGGTAGCTTGCATTTTCATGACAATGATTACAAAGCATATAAACTCTCTTTGTTCATACATTTTCTCATTCTCTCAATATATTCTCACTCTTACATACAAATCTCGCTTAAATTCATGGGATTCAATGGAGGAATCCGGGGAGGAGGTTTGGCGAGCGATGGAGAAGGAAGACGTCTTTGATACTTTCTCACTTATAGGATTATAATGTATGCCATGGCTGAATGGATGAATAACCTTTGAACGGAGATCATGATGATGGTTGAAATACTTAAGGAATGATGGAGGAAGGAATTCAGCAGCACTTCGTGATGGCAAAGAGTCGATCCCCCTTATGGTGGAAGCCATGGCCTATTTATAGATGAGTCCCTCCGAAGAAATGAGCTCAGATTCGTATATGTAGGCTATGGGTCGCTTGTTTAATTAATTACGAAAATGTCATTGTCTATCTGTAGCCAACTGTCGACGGTTGTATCCAGCTGTCCTGTGCGAGCGACTTCATAGGAGCGAGCGACTGCATAGATCCGTGCACATTGAATGGATGAACAGGCAATGAACACACAGATGGCTTGTCAAAGCTTCTTGGTTTGTACAAGAACGACCGACTGTATCACCATGTTAAGCCTTTTATGACTGACAGATAATATCTGGCTAGAGCATCAGTATCTGATTGTAGATGAACAGGCGACCGATCAAGGCTTGTAGAGCAGATATAAATGTGATCACTCTGGAGCTGACATCTGTCGGACCGGTAAGTAGCATATGATTGGAATATTAGTGACCGGTGTGAGCGGACATGAGATGCATGTGCGATCTCTGGCATCTTTCTGTTCCCTGCTAAGTACGATCGACCGGGGTAGTATAAACGAACGACTGCAGAGTGGAACGTGTGACCGGAACCAATTTTTCTCCTTGTCTTGTACGACCGATTTCTTTGGTATGATAATGAGCGACTTCCTTAATATGGGCTATATTTACATGATGCACAAGCCTTACTGTCCCCCGGTAGTGTCATTCTTGAGCTAGCTTTATGCGCGCTATCCCTTTGTACGGTCGTACTATGTTGTATGACCAATCCTGACTGTGTTGAGCGGACGACCCAACTTGTTCTGATGTATGCGACCTTCCTTGCCTTGTTTGACCTTAGACTGGCGTTTGAACTTTGTTTTGTGTGATCATCCTTTACCCTTTACGAACTGTCTTAGTGTACTGGGTTGGATTGGACTATGCACGATCGATCCTAATGACGCTCGACCCGTAGTTTTTACACAGATTTAATAGACCAATATATGTATGGTTTTTAAGGGATAAACATTTTCCCTCGAAGTTTGTAATTTTTATTTTGCAGAAAATTACAGGCTTCGAAATAAATGATCATAATATAGTTTGGTAGATTAAATCTGGCTTACCAACGGGTGATCGTGCAGAACTTTGGATTGTTTAGGTAAAGATGGCTGAGTCACTTACACTATTTCTTTTGAGTCAAAGCATCGTTACGATCGACCAAAACATGGGGATGCGGGCAAGCCAGCTGTATTTGGTGGGTCACTTGTATTTTCACAATCGAGTATTGAGCTGATGTGGCGAGAATCTTCTGGATGCGAGTCTCTTAGTCTCCCCCTCATTTTCTTACTCCTCTCTTTAATTCACTTCTTATTTTTCAGATAGAACATATTGATAGCCGCCACTTCTTTTTCTAAAAACCCTAATTTCAACTTCAATTTCCTTTTAATTAGACTTTCCAATCAAAAAGCCTCGCATTCTTTTCTATCATTGATACGTGGAGCGCAGGTTTGTCAATCTTTGCTTATGCTTGTTCCTCTTCTGAATCAATGATATATGTTTTAATAGGAATAAATCATTTTTATGCTTTCTTGGACTGCTCTCTGAAATCCTTATGATTATTAGATACGATTTGTGTTGTCATTGAACCTTTTATGATGACAATAGCCGGAATTATTGGACTGGATCCGATTTGTTTTGCGCATGCACTTGTCTGAGAACATTTAACTATGATACCCCTTTTCCTCTGGTTTTAAGCTTCATAAACATGATATGCTTGCTGAAACGCTTGAGATAAATTCATATTTTGCGCAATTTCTAATCTCAAGATCATGTGTCAACTACTTGTTCCCAGTTATCTATTTTACACATATGATGCTTGACGAAGTGCTTAAGCCAAACGGCCTTGATATCGCCGCTTGACTCCCATGATAGCCCAAGTGCATTTGATAGAAGGTCATCCCTATTTTCCCCTTAAGTCGATCCTGAATGACCCTGACTTGGTTAAATATGAGCGACCATTCTGAATGAAGCGTGTGATAATAACATGAACTTGTTATGCACAACCAGGGTGGGAGGGATTGGTCGTTCGCGGTTCTGCCTTTGGTTGCGTTACTTGTTTAATCTTAACCGACCCTTTAAATCCATGAATTGCATAACTATTTACTAATTTCCTTACACAGGATGGATACATCTCCGAAGCGATGTCGAGTGGAAAGGTTTTTTGATTTGGATATTCAGGTAACTGACGTTCAATCGACTGGTCAGCCGTCTGTGAACTCTCCCCTCAGTCCTTGCTACATAGAACTTCAAACGATCATTAGCAGGCCACGTTATGCCCCTAGGCCAAGCAATCCCTGGCTTGCTAAACGACTCAAAGGCTGGAGTTTGCAGGTAGTATCTTCTAACGTGGACATATCTCCATCTGACCATCAAACTTTTTCTGGTGATATGATTGCCGCAAAGGCTCAGATGCTTGCCCGTTTTGAGACCGCTATGTATCAATTTGGGAAGTAGATGGATCTGCTCAAGGATCATTCTGCAAAACAGATGAGCGGATGGTACACACTAGATTGCGATCTCCAAAGGCTTCATAGGGATAATCTTGAGCGTATCTCTGCTCTAGAGGATGACAAGGCAAAGTTGATCCAAGCTCTTAGATCCAGGGATACTGTCGTTGCTTCCTTTGTTCCAAGAGATGTTAAGTTAGTGGTTTCAGGGCGCAAAGAGTCCTTGGCTGATGAACCTTCATCCTGCTCTACCCAGGTTAAGTGGAAGGTTGGTAGGCCTAGGAAGAACAAGGATCTATAGCTTTTGTCGTTGATCGTTTCTTTTGTGAACTGTGCTTTTAGATCGGTTGTATAAGCAGGTGTCAATCCTCGCATTTAAATTTATGTTGGTCTGTGATGCGACTTGTGCTTATTTTGGTGTTTTGGTGGTTCTGTGACTGGTTTGGGATGTTGTGACGCTTCTGTGCTCTGTTTTGTTAGTGCTTTCTACTTGTACTTTGCATCACAATTTTCTTTGTCGTCCGTGTGTTAGTATCGGGCTTACGGTGTGCAACTTTAACGCTACCGTCTGCCTTTTTGATGTTATAGTAGCTTATTATAGCTCTATTAGATTGGAAGTGATCAACTTCTTAGAATTCAATTTAGTTGATTGGTTTTATGCCTTTTTTTTTTTTTGAGATCATGCATTCATTCGTATGTTCACTGACCCGGTGACCCAAGCCCTTCGGAATTTGGACTTGAATGCATGCCCTCTAAAGAGAGTTATAAATTTTGTGATGTATTTAATCATTTTTCTCACTAACTTAGTGACCCGAGTCCTTTGGAGATTTAGTTTAAATACATGTTTTTGGTCTTTGATATACCTAACCATATTTCTCGCCACCATAATGGCCCAAGCCCTTCGGAGATTTGGTTAGGTACATATTTTTATAACGTATTCAACCACATTCCCACTAACTCAGTCACCCGAGTCCTTCGGAGATCAAGTTTAAATACTTTTAGGTTTAATCCAACTTTATACCTTCTTTATTCTGATTAGCTCAGAACCGGGAAGGTTAAATCGAACACCCCCTTTCGGCTAGGATTTCTGTAACCCCCTTTCGGCCAGGATTTCTGTTACCCCTTTTCGGCTAGGATTTATGTTTGTGTTGGTCCTTCCAGCATGTTTGTCGGTACTTCCGGCACTAGGACTGTTGTTTCCAGCCTAGGTTTGTTGGTCCTTCCAACTGCTGGTCCTTCCAGCTTTTTTGTCGGCCCTTCCGGCACCAGGACTGGTGCTTCCAGCCTAGGTTTGTCGGTCCTTCCGTCTTTTTGCTTCATCCTTTGATTTAAAGAATTCGTGTCCTACACCTGACAAGGTGCCTCTTTTGGGACTGGCGATCTTTTATCCGTGGGACAAATTTGGCAGCTTCCTCCTTTGCATTATCTTCATAGTTTGGCACCAATCCTTCTGCTGGATGCCCACTAAGGATTTGGTGTTTAACGAAACATGCAGCTTTTTGATTCGTCACCCACTTATTGCTTAGTTTGCATGATGCTTCGGCATTTAATGTCTTTGAATTGTTCCAACTGGGATATTCTTGGGAAGTCTCCAACTATGGTTCGATTTCGAGAAAGTAATTGTTCTTGTTTGCCTACATAAGAAAGTCAACTTTTAGCAGAAGTCTGCAAATATATGATTTGTGTAAGCAGATGGAGATTTTCACTCATTTTTTTTGTACATAGCTTGAATGCAAATTTTTTTGCAAATATTTACAGCTTTTACAATAGATTTGAACAATGCATTATAGAAAGTAACGACGGAGGTGCTGGCTATTCTAAACTCGAGGAATCTGGACTCCATCTGTGGTAGCCAATTTGAAAGTACCATCTCAGATTTTTTGGTTTATAAATAGAGCCCTTCCCAATTTGGTCCAAAAACCCTAGTTCCGGTCATTACTTTCTTCAGCACAAGGTCTTTGATTTCGAAAGTCCTGTGTCTGACTTTTGAATTGAAATGTCTGGCCACCCTTCTTTGATGTGCGGCCACCCTGAGTTCTTCTTCCTTTTTTTTCCTTAAGTTGGTCGAGGGCCTCAAGTTGTAACCTCTCATTTTCTTCTTCGTTGAAGTGAATCCTCCTATGGGTCGAACTTCCAGTTCCACAGGGATTATGGCTTCAGAGCCAAAAGCTAAGGAAAAACGAGTGTGCCCAGTTGCAGTTTAATGAGTGGTACGGTATGCCCATAATGCTAGTGGAAGCTCATCTGCCTAACCACCTTTGAATTTCTCTAATCGCTTCTTAATGGTTGACTTAATGATTTTGTTCACTACTTCCACTTGCCCGTTTGCATGCGGATGGGCAACTACGGAAAAACTTTTCTGGATTTTATACTTGGCACAGAAATTTTGGAACTCTTCACTCTCAAACTGGGTTCCGTTATCTGTGATTATTTTTTATGGCACTCCAAACCTACAAATGATACTTTTCAAGACAAAGTTGATAACTTTCTTTGAGTTTATAGTTGCCAATGGTTCCGCTTTAGCCCATTTTTTGAAATAATCAACAGTGACAATGGCGTATTTAAAACCGAATTTCACGGTGGGAAGCGCTCTTATGAGATCAATGCCCCAGATGGCGAATGGTCATGGGCTGACCATGTGGGTTATAGCTGTTGATGGCATCCTTGGAATTTTGGCAAATCTTTGACATCTATCTCATTTTTTTGGTATATGCTACGGAGTCCTTATTTATGTCTGGCCAGAAATAACCATATCGCAGAATTTTCTTGGCCAATGTCTGGCCGCCAGTATGACCTCCGCATTCACTTTCATGTAATTCTATCATGATTGCTTTCGATTCCCTCTTTTTAACACAAAGAAGTAAGGGCGTAGAAAATCCTCGTCTGTATAGTCGTTCATCTTGAATGAGATACATAAGGGCTTTTTGTAAGATTTTGCGTCGCTTCTTAACTTCTGTCGGGAGTGCTCCGGTCATGAGACACTCTTTGATTGGTGTCATCCATGAGTCTGGCTCACTATCCACCTCCATGACCCAGTCCATCTCAATTTGTTCCACGCTGGGGCAGGAAAGGACCTCCACCGAGACTAATAATATAAGTTGTGCATCTCCTGTACTTGCATACTTTGCAAGTGGATCCGCCTTGGTATTTTCTTCTCTCGGAATGTGAGATATAGTATAATGCTCGAAGCTCTCTAGTAGTTCCAAGGCCTTAGATAGATAAGTTGGTAAGTTACCCATTTTGGCTTGGAACTCTCCCCGGATCTGGCACACCACTACTTGGGAATCACTGAAGATTTGTACGGTCTTTAGCTGTAATTCTCTTGCTAGCCTTATTCCTGCAATGAGGGCTTCATATTCAGCTTCATTATTTATTGATGGAAATTCTAGTCTTAGCGCATAGCATATTGATCTTCCTTCAGGGATTTCTAGGACCACTCCTGCCCCGGAGCAGTAATCGTTCGATGCTCCATCAACAAATAATTTCCACTAGATGTTGGTTTTAGTATCAGGTTCCTCTTTCATCTTTCCTCAATCGGTAAATTCTACGATAAAATCTGCAAGCGCTTGTCCGTTGATTGCCTTTCAGGGGTGGTATGTAATGTCATATTGCTAAGCTCAATATTCCATTTTAACAACCTCCCGGAAGTCTCTGGTCGAAACAAAATTTGCCTCAAAGGCTGGTCTATGAGGACCTTGATAGAGTGAGCCTGGAAGTAGGGTCGAAGCTTCTTTGAGGCGATAAGTAAACAATAAGCAAGCTTTTCAAGTTTTGGGTAGTTCAGTTCTGCCCCAGATAATCTCTTACTGATGTAATGGACTGGCCTTTGAACCTTCGAATCCTCCCTTACCAATGTCGCGCTTAGAGCATGGGCAGATACTGCCAGATATACAAACAAATCTTCTCCATCACTAGGCTTTGACAGCATTGGAGGTGTTGCCATGTGTTGGATTAGTTCTTCCAAAGCTTTCTGACATTCAGAGGTCCATTGTATTTCTTTCCTTTTCTAAGAGCGTCGAAGAAGGGAAGACATATGTCCGTTGCCCTAGATATAAAGCCATTCAAACCTGTAATTTTTTCATTTAAACGCTGAAGCTCTTTCATAGTTCTTGGGGCGTGCATTTCTCTCAAGGATGATATTTTTGCTGGATTGGCTTCTATGCCCCTAGCGTTGACCATAAACCTTAGGAACTTGCTTGAACCGACCCCGAAGGAACATTTTAAAGGATTCAGCTTCATACCATATCGGCGTAGAATATCGAACATCTGGGCTAAATCTTCCAAATTGTCAACTGCCCTTTTTGACTTTACCAACATATCGTCGACATATAATTCCATTGTCTTGCCAAATTGTTTTTTGAACATAGCGTTTACCAATCGTTGGTAAGTTGCTCTTGCATTCTTTAGGCCAAATGGCATTACTTTGTAGCAATATAAACCAAGATCAGTGGTAAAACTTATGTCCTCTTGATCTGGTCCGTACATCATGATTTGATTGTAGCCAGAATATGCATCCATAAAAGACAGCAATTCATGTCCAGCCGTGGAATCCACCAATTGATCTATTCTGGGAAGAGGGAAACTATCCTTTGGACAAGCTTTATTAAGATCTGAATAGTCTGCGAAGACTCTCCCTTTGCCGTTTGCTTTCTTTACAAGTACAGGATTGGAAACCCAGTTTGGGTAGGTAGATTCCCTAATGAAGTTGTTCTCCATTAGCCTGTCGACCTCCTCCTTCAAGGCCTTTGATCTTTCTGACCCCTGGGTCCTCCTTTTCTATTTGATAGATGGAACATGTGGATTAATATTAAGTTTATGGACTGCAATATCTAGAGATATGCCACTCTTGTCAGAATGGTTCCACACAAACACATCCAAATTAGCTTTTAAAAAGATAATCAATTGACTCTTCAATTCGGAGCTCAACTAAGATCCTATATTCAGCACATAGTTTGGATCCTTCGAATAGGAATCGTGATCTCAGCCGGGACCACTTTTTCGTCCTCTACACTCGCTTTTCTAAGATCGATTTCCGTTTTCGCTCCACTGTGTCCTCCAGTGCAGGGATCGTTCCTTAATTGCTATAAGGGAAGTTCGCGAATGCGGGGCGAAGCCTCCGCATTCTTCCCCAAGTCTTTCTTCTTTGCCGCACGCAGCTCTGTCACATAGCAATCCCTTGCAATGGCCTGATCGCCCTTAATTATGCCAATTCCATTCTCAGTTGGAAACTTCATAGTTAAACACCATGGAGCTAGCGCAATTTTAAAGCCTGCAAGGGTCGGTCGCCCGAGGAATGCATTGTAGGCGGAGAGCTCATCCACCAAGACGAAGGTTTGCATCACAGAGATCTTGCGTTCCCCATCTGCTAGTTCGACGAGCAAGTCAATTGTACCAATGGGTTGCGTGGGTTGTCCGGTAAATCCATGGATTTTGTTTTGATAAGCTCGCACTTCTGTCATAGAGAGGCTCATTTTCTGCAATGTATTTATGAAGATCACATTAACGGATGCCCTCGTGTCAACTAGGACTCTCTTCACAACCGCAGGGCCAAGACCAATTGTGATTACCATGGCATCGAGAGTTGGTGCAAGTAGTCCGTCAGAGTCTCTATCCCTGAATACCACATCATCGGCTGAAGTCTTCGGCATCTTCATTGGGAGCTCGTTGCTTAGAACCATGCACCTCTCTTCTTTCGAGACACCCTTCAGCTCGTTAACATACCTTTCCATATCTGCCCAGCTACTTCCGGCTGGGTAGGGCCCCCCAAAAATCATGTTGATTATTGGTATCGAATCAATGAGTGCTTGAGCTTTCTCACCAGAACCGAATTGATTGGCGGTATTATTCTGTCCCTGGGTAGTCGGACTGTTTTGAGGATTCTTCACATATTGTTGAAGTTGGTTATTTCTGATGAGTTCTTCAATCAAGCTTTTCAGATGTCGACATTCGTTAGTGCTATGCCCCGGTTGATTATGAAATCGGAAAAATTTGCTGGAGTTGGCTAGCTGCTAGTAATCTTCTGAGGCTTCATTTGAGGAAAGATGCCCGAATCTTTTGTGGCGGAGTAAATCCTCTCTGGGGTTTCATTTAGGAGAGTCAATTCTGAATGCTTGTAAAGCCGCCTTTTCTTACAGGCTTTGTTATCCTTCTCATCACTTCCTCTCTTCTTCCCAGAGTCATTCTTCTGGTCGGTTTGGAACTCATTGTCTTTCCCTTCTTTGGTAGTACTACTTTCAATGACATTCTGAATATTCAGCGCATCATCTTCCATACTCATATATTCTTCATCTTTCTTATAGAACTACTTTAGAGTTTTGGGTTTGTTCATCTTGAGCCATTTCCCAAATTCCGATTTCTTATCAATAACACCCTTCAGGGCTGCCAATAAGTACCAAGGTTCCGATTCTATGACTTCGGCCGTCGCAGCATGGAATCGTGTAAGAAAAGCTTTGATGGTTTCTCCAGGCATCTGCTCCATCTCGCTGAGCGACATCACATTCCTTGCTTTGGTAGTTTGAAGACGGAACTGGTCTTGAAATCTTCTCGCCAAATCGGCAAATTGATCAACGCATTTAGGTGGAAGCCTAGTTCAACATAGTGAAGCCACACCTTCTAGGCATACGGGAAAGTACAAGCATTTTATCTCATCAGTTGCCCTATCTCCATTCATGTGTTGATCATATTTGAATAGGAAGATGTTCGGGTCTCCAGTTCCACCATAAGTTGCTATCGGGGGTGCGAATTTCTTAGGAAACTTCGCTTGACGGATCCTTTCTGTAAACGTGTTTTTTCTTGGTGAAAACTCCCATTCTTTCTCATCATCCTCTCGGGCTGTTTTTACTTTTATTATTCGCTGAATCATATCCGCAATGTGCTTCTCGTCTCCCACTCGTTCCACTGGATTGGCATCGATGCTTTTGCCGGTGCGATCGTGGTTCAAGCTTCGATGCCTTGCACCTCTTTTGGGAGGTGTCCCCTTGGTGGGACTTGCGGCGCTCTGAGTTGCACGTTTCGCCTCGTGCTGTGGGGCTTTGGCCTTAGAGTCCTCAACGCCGGCCCCCCTTGTCTTCCACTAAGAAGTGGGATCGGCTAGGGTCTAAGGCAGATGAGTCCTCTTTTTCATCAACGTTGTTTATGACATTCGGTGGCGGAAGATTGGCTTGAGCATTAATTAGGGCATCAAGCCTTTCCATCATGATTTTTGTCGTAGCATCCATTTTTTCGTTCAAACCAGTGATAGCCACATTCAACTCATCTCGTGTTACGGATGGCCTAGAGGATTCTTCAACTTCTCGATTCAAAGCTTGTGGTGTAGCTTCATCACCATGAACAACCTCAACAATTGAGGTAGCTCTAATGGACTTGTTACTTTTCTTCGAACCGGCCATGGCTTCGAGGAAGGAGGCAGTTTAAAATTTCAACGATAGGTTGTTGGAATTGGAGAAAAGAGTGAAGGAAGGAGATACGAACACGACCTCACAGTGGGCGCCAAATGTTTTCACCAAAAAAAGGGCTCAAACACCAATGGTACGAGAATCGTACTTCACCATAGATAGACCCGCAATCACAAGCAAAAAATGAGAAAAATAAAATGAAGACAATGGTGTTAGAGTGGTTCGTAGCTAAGCTAGGCCTGCGTCCACTATGAAGGCAGCTTGCATTATCATGACAATGATTACAAAGCATATAAACTCTCTTTGTTCATACATTTTCTCATTCTCTCAACAAATTCTCACTCTTACATACAAATCTCGCTTGAATTCACGAGATTCAATGGAGGAATGGAGGAATCTGTGGAGGAGAAGAGGAGGATGGGCGAGCGATGGAGAAGGAAGACGTCTTTGATATTTTCTCACTTATAGGATTATAATGGATGCCATGGCCGAATGGATGAATAACCTTTGAACGGAGATCATGATGATGGTTGAAATGCTTAAGGAATGACGGAGGAAGGAATTCAGCAGCACTTCGTGGTGGCAAAGAGTCGATCCCCCTTATGGTGGAAGCCATGCCCTATTTATAAATGAGTCCCCCCCCCCCCCCGAAGAAATGAGCTGAGATTCGTATATGCAGGCTACGGGTCGCTTGTTTCGTTAATTATGAAAATGCCATCGCTTATCTTTAGCCAACTATCAATAGTTGTATCCAGTTGTCCTGTGCGAGAGACTTCATAGGAGCGAGCAGCTGCATAGGAGTGAGTGGCTGCATAGATCTGACCACATTGAATGGGCGAACAAGCAATGAACGCACAGGTGTCTTGTCAAAGCTTCTTGGTTGGTACAAGAACGACCGACTGGATCATCATGTTAAGCCTTTTATGACCGACAAATAATATATGGTTGGAGCATCAGTATCTGATTGTAGATGAACATGCGAGCGATCAACGCTTGTAGAGAAGATATAAATGCGATCACTCTGGAGCTGACATATGTCGGACTGGTAAGTAGCATACGATTGGAATATTAGTGAATGGTGTGAGCGGACATGAGATGCATGTGCGATCTCTGGCATCTTTTTGTTCTCTGCTACGTACGATCGACCGGGGTAGTATGAACGAATGACTGCAGAGTGAAACGTGTGACCGGAACCAATATTTCTCCTTGTCTTGTACGACCGATTTCTTTGGTATAAGAATGAGTGAATTCCTTAATATGGGCGATCTTTACAGGATGTACAAGCCTTACTATCCCCCTGTAGTGTCATTCTTGAGCTAGCTTTGTGCGCGCGATCCCTTTGTACGGTCGTACTATGTTGTATGACCGATTCTGACTGTGTTGAGCGGACGACCCAACTTGTTCTAATGTATGCGACCTTACTTGTCATGCTTAACCTTAGATTGGCGTTTGAACTTTGTTCTTTATGATCGTCCTTTACCCTTTACGAACTGTCAGGGTGTACTGGGTTGGATTGGACTATGCATGATCGACCCTAATGACGCTCGACCCGTAGTTTTTATACAGATTTAATAGACCAATATATGTATGGTTTTAAAGGGATAAACACCTTCCTTTTTGCATCAAAACTGCACTAAGACCTATACCACAAGCATTTTTGTACGAAGTCATCTTTTCATTCACTCTATGAATAACTAATACTAGTGCACTCATCAATCTCTCTTCCATAATTCCAAAAGCATGCATGCGCTAGGCATCCCAATCAAAAACTTAACTCTTCTTTGTCAAGTTAGTTAACAGTGCTGTTATCTTAGAGAAATCATTGACAAATCGTTTATAATACCCAACTAGACCAAGGAAACTCTGAATATCTGTAGCGTTCTTACATTGATCCCAATTTTGAATTGTTTTCTGCGCAGAATCAACTGCTATCCCTATCCGGATATGAACCTAGACTCTTACTTCTTCCCTCGAGAAGTAACGCTTAGAAAATTTGGCATTCACTTGTGTTGTCTCAACACATCAACCACTATCCTCATATGCGTCTTGCGTTCCTCTTCCGTCCTACAGTAAATAAGGATATTGTCCACAAACACATGTAAGGTACATATTCTGATGATCTTTGAATACAATTTCCATAAGTTCCATGAAGTATGTGGATGCATTAGTCAATCCAAACGGCATCACTAACCACTCAAAGAAATCTAATTGTGTCCTAAAAATAGCCTTTGGCACACTATCACTTGCCACTCTCAAGTGGTGAAATCCCGTAAGCAAATACATCTCGGAAAACACCTTAACCACATTCAACTATCCAAACAAGTTGTCAATCCTTGGTATTGGATACTTATTCTTCTTGGTCACTTGATTCAGCTCACGGTAATCTAACAAGCCATCAACTTTCATCACGAAAAAAACCTATGCACCCCCTCCCTCCGGATGCGCTCCTCCGAATGAATCACTTTCTTAATAGGTCTCCAAAATGCACCTCTAGCTCCTTCCTCTCCCTAAGCACCATCTGCCTCAAAGGCATAACAATACGTTTGGCTTCATCCATTAAATTGACCCTAAACTCAATCTCTCGATGGGGCGGCAACCCGGTTACTTCGTCGAAAACATATGGATACTCACTAATAATAGGCACCTATGACAATCTCCCTGTGGACTCTCTAGCGAATATGAATAACTGATCATTACACCGTCCCAAGAAAAACAATCAATCACAGCCCCTCGCCCCTCCACGTTCCCAATTATCATTTTAAGCCTCTCATAATCTACAATAGACCAATACTTCCTAAGCTATCCAATACCCAAAATAATCCCAAACCTACAAAGATCAGGAAAAAACAATCACAAACAAAGGGGCATCTTAACTCGATAAAGCAAAGCCACAACAAATCAATCAAAGACTAGTAGCCTACTCTATTGCGAATGGATAGTCACAATCACCGACTTATCTACAAATTCAGAGTGCAAATCAATTCTACACACTAAATCAGTACTATAAAAGAATGTGTAGTTTCAGTATCAAATAAAACTCTAATGATAGTGTCTCAAATAGAAAGCATACTTCACATCACGACAGTCTTTCCCTTTTCATTAGTAGTAGAAGCATTAGAAAATGTAGGAACTACATCTGTATCATAAGCTTTCACCACCTTCCAATCCTTCAATGGCTCTGGACAATCCTTCTTTAGATGTCCTATCTTTTCGCAGCTATAACCCTTCTTCGCAACCTTATTAGCCATGAACTTATTAGCAGAGCGCTCTTTTTTGTTGTAGTTGAAGCAAACTACCGCACCCCTATCTTTCTTCTTATTGGACCAACTCTTGACCTACTGTTACATTATCTTCCCTTTTCACTTCTTGATCCTCAACCGCTCTGCTGCGGCTTCGGTTCCTCAGTAGCATCATTAATAGATTTCTTCGGTAACATGCTCCCATACCTAAGAGCCTTCTTAACCAATTTCTCAAATGGAACTTCAATAGGTCAACACTCTTTTCTTCTAGATACTCGTCCAATCCAGTAATGAACTTTTCGTTCTTTCTCAGCGAAGCGTCTATAAATGAAGGTCTATATTTGGAGAGATCATTAATCTCCGTAACATATTTCGAGACGGTCTTATCCAATGTTTCGACCTGGAAAATCTCTCAAACAAGATAGACTTCTAGACCATAGGAATAAACTTATCTTAAAATCTGGTCTTAAAGTGATTCTAAGTCATATAATATTCTTAGGCTAGTGAGAATTATAGAACTCCACCAAATCACTCCACCAAATTATAGAACTCCACCTATTCCCTAAAGCTGTAGAGAAGCAAGCTTCCTCTTTGTATCCTTATCAATCTCCAAGTCTCTAAAATTTCAAGCACATATGCCTAATCACTCCTGGACCTCAATAGCAGACTCGAGCCTACTGAATGGCTTGCCTTTTAAAGTAGAAAAATCCTTACATAACTTGGGAAAGTCCATTCAAGGAGCCGACATATGCACACCATTGTCACCTATAGCTACTACCGGAGTGGCACGAGCTCTTCCTATGAATAACGCCATCATAACATCGAATATAGCCTGATGATCAAGGGTAGCTACTCTCGATCCACCTCTGCCTTCCACTCCTGAGACGGAGTTGTTCCTCGTTATGTTTCTAGTTGCTTGACTCCTAATATGTAATAGGAATAGTCAGTCTCGACTAAAGAAAAGCAGCAATGATGCTCAAGTGCAATTACTACATATATTACTATATATAGTATAAATTCATTTCATCTGCAGATACGTCTCTCTTACATGCATGATTTTTGGTTAGATCATGTAGCCAAAGCTTTGACACCAAATGTGACGACCTCCCCATACCAAATGCAAGTAAACGAGGAAAAATAATGCTCCAAAGCATACCAAGGTAATACAGACCAACCATCAAGTGTGATAATCAAAATCATACTTGTTGTATATCTCACAATGCGTGGATAAAATAGAATAAGAAATATCGATATCAACGTAGTGAGTAATAACAAAGTGAACAAAAAGCAGGATATCATCATAGTACTGAGTCATGTACATGAAATTCCAAAATATCTAAATACATGTCATCCTCACTACATTCCTTAGAGTACTCTAATAATAGCAAAAAGGAAATATATACTAGTATATGCTCTAGCTCCTCAAAGCTTGTCTTCGACTCTTGATCTGCTATCTAACCTACTCATCGACAATGTCAACCAATTAATGACAACGCCGAAGAGCACCTAAGATAATAAGAGAAGACATAAAACCTTGGATTAGATAACATTACGGCATGAGAGATAAGACATGTCGAAAGCTATACTGTAAAATATGGAAATAAACAGGATAAGTCTCATACCTAACCTGTCTTGTAACCAAAGAGGCAGAACATAATAACAAATAATATTTGATACTAAAAGCAAACAACAACAGAAATGGGAATAATCATAAAGCAAAAGAATCTTGCACCAGCCCTATTCCCTATCTCCTTTTTCAAGCCATATAAGTGATAATCTATCCAAAAAGTGAAGGTAAAAGCAATCAAATAAAACATAACAACCATCATCCAAATCCTAATTATTATCCTCTAAAGTCGTGAATACACGGATAACCCGTAAGGCAATCCTAGCTCAGTAAGGGACTAACGGAATTCTGATTTTAGTCGAACTCTGTGCTTACACCAAAACGATCCTTACACCAGCGCAAGGTTACACCATCTAGGGTACACGATCTCTCCAATCGTAATAGGTGTCCCCAAGAAACTCCTGCTTTGAGTCAACTAGAATACCTAGAGCTATCGACGATTCCTTGGAACTCCACAATCAGAGTTACACCACTTTCTTTAAAACATGAGTCCAATCCATTGCTCTACAATTTCGTTATGCCATGAATTGCTTCCTTTCTCTTACAACATCATTACACGAGTTGCGTTCATTCCTTTATAGCTTTGTTACACCACTAGTTAAATCCATTGTTATGCAGTGTCATTAGACTCATTACACCACAAACTGCTTTCATTACCATGCCGCTACGCTATGCCACGCGTTGTTAATAACTTCCCTTCGAACCCACTTCCACCCAAGTCCTCAATTGAAGAGCCATAATTTGATCGTACAACAACTTCTAATCTGTAGAAGCAATCGATAAACAATGAATTCTAGCACAATCCTAAATCCCCTGCATACTCCGCTACGGATCTCATGGCTACTCGGCCACCATGATGGATCGATACTGGTCCATCTCCTATGGACCATTACCTATCCCAATACTTAGCCGAATTTTGGTAAAGTATGTTGGATCCCCTTTAAGCTTCCCTCTAGCCTCCTACGAGTCCATCCTAACTTCAAGCCCCCTTTGAAAAATTTATGTTGGTCCATAAATTCTCCACGACGCATAAGTCATGTGCCACCTCCATACTTGACCAAATTTCACCAATACAATCCACGTACCCCTTGGAGCCTCTCCAAGAAATTACATGTCGACCCATGGAGGCATGATGGATCGGTGCCGATCCATAAAGCATGGCCCGGTACTAGTCTATGTACTGAGCGAATTTCAAGCCGAAACATTTGGTGATACCTCGATACCTTCTTGAGCTTATCCTCCAAGTTTTTGTGAAATTTCGACGAACTTTGAACCTGATATGCTCCAATCTTCATTCTAAATTTTAATTATGACAATTCTAACACACAAATCAAGCATAACTTCCAAAATAGGCATTATAATGATTCAAACAACAAAGCATATAAAAAATAATCATAAACAAACACCCAAACTCATAAAAACAAGAATCATTCATTTATATGTACAAATCTAATATAAATTTACATATCAATCAATTTAAACTTATCAATTTCAATCCATTATATATCTAATTAGGTTATCATAAGTGTTTCAAATCCAAAATGAACATAGATGATCATATTTTATGGTGATTTAACATGTATAGATGATAAAAATGCCTAAACTAAACATATAATGCAATATAGTCTAGTAAGAGATCAAAATCACACACCAAATCAACAGATCTATGCATATCTATATGTAATTAATTTGGGACAACAAGAAAATGATATAGACATCCTTCTAAATGATAAAACGTTTAAACCAATGAATATCTAATCTCTTTTATGCGTTTAGAGGAGATTAGAGGTGGATTAGATGTGATTTAGGGTTTAGGAGAAAGAACTAAATTAGATCGTAGTTCTTTAGGCTGCTAGCAAAATAAAGGGAAAGGTTACCCTAGTCTATTTTAGACCCTATTTGTAGCTAATGGTGGGCTAGCCTAATTAGTCCATTAGCTGGCTCCAAGTATACCCGTTAGTTTTAAAACTTAAAACTACCGTATCTCCCTAACCCTTTGGTCAAATCGCTAATATGGCCACTTTATAGAATGAACAATCCTTCCAATCCAATGGAACATGTTAGAGCATCTAATTCTGCACCAATCAAACGTTGCGGTCAAAACAAGATACTCAAGGGTAAAATGATCACAAAACAATCCAATAAAAAATCATAGATGTATAAAACATCCTAAGTTTCCACATTTTAAAACATGAGTGATATAACCTTATGGGAATTAAATAGAATTATTTTACAATCATCTGATATGTAAAATACGGATCATTGCATTTTATATTCTAAGAAGTTTATTGCTATTGTTAATGCTTAATATTGGGAATAAAGAAGAACCGAAACCACAACACGACGGTGGAGATAACAAGAAACAAAATGGTAAGCGAAAATGATAACACTAAGGCAAAAAAGGGAAGAAAAAGAATAGAGGAGAAGTGGTATGTTACGATTGTAATGAAAAGGGTCATAATTCTAATAAGTAAAAAGCTACCAAAGTGTAAAAAGAAGTTCTTTAGTAATAATCCAATACACTTGACCGAATTTTGATGGTTACAGGATACGCTGGATCAGTCTCTTCTAGCTCTTTATTGATCCACCTTGTAACATGTGCAAATGACTAGGCCAATCCAGGGAGTTAAAGCCTTTGGTCGATCTGAAGTTGTGGGAGGTGTACATTTGGCTAGACGATCTGGTTCCTTACGCTTTAAATCGTGATTTTGAGTCCATCATGCTTCTATCCACTCGAGTTTTTCATATCGTCAAGTGGTCTGGGATCGCTGGGTCCAATGTTCGGGTAACACTTACCCCCTAAGTATATCGCGTTGCAAACGCAATGTGCTTTGATTTGAATTAAACTCCTGTAATTATGAAGATACGACGTTGCTTCTAGAGTTGTCAATGCCTCTTTTGGGAGTTGCTTTAAAGCATAGTCATATCCTTACAAATATTTGTGATGCTTGATTGACTTCTGTCTGTATAAATAGCCACATGCGCTTTCACGGCTGCATTTCAGTTTGGTCCAGTTAATCCAAGCATTTCGAATTTAAAGTCTTTGGAGGCTACATGTAATGACCTAAACATCATCGAATTAAGAGGTCGAGTGTGTCCTTTTGACTGCATATCAGGTCGCTAACTTTTGAATGTGTAAAACACATGCATGTTAATGTCGAGAAAGGTCATTTCATACTTAGTCGTGTATGTATTTGAGTCGAGATTTTCATTCGTGTCATTGTCATTTTTAACCATTACTACTGCCCACAATTTCAATCACCTCACTATCATCATTCATTTTTTTAAGGATGCCCGGATTGGTCAACGATCTTGGCTTGAGTCATGTGCCAGGGATCAGTGTCGATTCGGGGCCTTGCTATCTAATCGAAAGGAATTGAAGGGTCTTCACCTTCAAGGGTATATAAGTCCATCTTCGTCCTTCTCCTTCACTTTACAACTCTGAGCCAAAACCATGCTTCAAACAAAACACAAATTGATCATCCAATCTCGGTCCATGTGCCCAACCCTTTACTCATCATGCTCATCCCATATAGATCGTGTTCAGTTTGTCACACTACTTTAATTTTATTCGATAACAAGTGAGTAAAAATCATTTTAATTGTGATTTAATGGTGTTGGTGAGGGAGAAGCACTTAAATCCTAAGCCCAAGCCTTCGTGGTGATGGTCAATGGAGGAGATGATGTCCGAGGAGGAATAGAATGTGGTGGGCATCCTCGATTGTAGAGATGTGTCGAGAAGGCACAATGGAGAAGTGGCAGATGCATGAGAATGGGCTTCAGATAAAGGCAAGGAAGATATGAGCGAAGGAGAGAGAGGAGCGGATCAGTTGGGCATGGAGATAGCAAGTGGAGAAGAAGGGTGGAGTTGACTCAGATCGGTGCGATCCAAGACTGCAAGAGCTAGGCCGATTTAGGTCGGTTAAACCTTGAGATTGGACGATCTGATCTGAATCAATGTTGTGCGCCCGATCGCGAGTCGTCCTGGGATTAGTTTGAAAGCGACGAATGATGAGGGCTTTGACGCACATGACTCTTGAACTTGCATATTAAAACTTATGGATAACATGGACCCATACGATTTGCGCATATTTGACCGATACACGAACCTGACTTTATATGACTATGGACTTCCCAAACAGCCAAACCTCGATCCTCTTACCGAACGAAGTTCAAAACACTTTGGATCAAGGATGGGTAAGACGGTTAGCGGTGACAGTCACTCCAATCTCAATCTAGGTCACGTCTCTAGTGCTTTTATTTTTGAACTCTAATATGCATGTTTCCTCACCACATTTCACACACCACACTAGCTCACGTACGAGGGATATAGGTTAATTCTTATTACCGATAATATTTATTAAGTTGCATAGTCAATGGACTGAAGATGCTCCTGCCGGGTTGCCACTTTGGACGATAAAAGAGGCGTTGAATAAAAACTTCCATATACTGAATCTAGCTCGGCCACCGAGTCAGACAATGGTCTGCCAGAGCAACAAGTCAACAAACCAATTGTGCAACAAGCAACGGTTGAAGATGGAGCAGCAGAAGACGCTCCTGCTTTTAACACCTATAAAAGGAGTAACATTTATGGAGAATCCAACCGATTCGGTGCCTTCCATGATGGATGAAGAGAATTCAAGAAGATTATGCATCAACACAAGATTCCCTTCGAGCAGGTCCGGGTTCTAGACCTTGAGGACAAAGCATGTACCCTTCTAGAGGATTACACAACATGCAACTACATATGTACACAATCACCTGTCTCCCCCTCGTTCATTTTTTTACATCCGAGACATTTTATATCATAAGAGGCTGGTACTTACGCAATGGCATCCCAACGCTCATGTATACTTAGTCGTTATCCATGTCTTATTCTTAGAGAATATCTTCTGAGTGCCTACAATATATGATATTTGATACTTGTTTAACTATAAGCATCAGCAACAGGCTCCCTTATTCACCAACTTCGAAGCAACCTAGAACAACCGAGCCCCTAATCGGTGGCTAGAATAAGTTAAGCGTCTTTAAGTATGATTGGTTATACGTTCATTGCATCTCTGGCTTGGACGGTGGTGGCTTGAAGGAAGTAAGATTTTAAGATAATTGCTTGTTTCCAAGTTAAGTTTGAGTCTATCTAGCACTTTGCGTCAATTCACTCCAGGAAATCTGACTGGACCCATCGTCAAAGCACTCGAGTCCGCACTTGAAATGTTGCGGGCAAATCCCAAGGGCCAGACACATGTCCAAAGGTGTTCCATAAACAAGCTATTGCGTGGATTCGACCTACTTGATGATAGTAGGAGTGTGGGCCAAGACGTCACCCCAATCAAGGGTGATGGTGGTGACGAAGATGTCGTTGTAACTATGCTACGAGTCGAGGAGCATAGGGTCAATGAGACTCACATTCTAGTTATTAAAGAAGGCGCCATTGGAAATGTTAGCGCAAGAACAAGCCAAGAGTTAACTATCGAGAAACGGAAAGACAAAGACACACAACCCCTACTACCGAAACACTAGTCGTGGAAGGTTCTGTTTCGAGGCAAACTCCTCTACCTAAGTCCCTAGCTTTGGGTGATGAGGAAGAAACCACCATGAGCACAGATAACCCCTTCAAGGGCCTTAATAACTTTCCATTAAAGTTAGGATTTTTAGGTTTTTATTCTTTCCCGACCTTAATCCTGAAACCTCCTTTGCCACTTAGGAAGGGAAGAATATTCTCACCAATGCAGGGGAGATTACACTGTCGAGCAAGCCTTTGGAATCCGGTCTGGTGGTGGAACATTAGGATACACACCGCACAAGCACTACGCGTCATAGCACCTAATTGTTGTGTTATCGCTATGTCATAACATTAGCTAGTTTTTGCTTGTAGGTGCAAAGGGTAGGAGACACAGTTATCGAAAGCATTTTGCCTCCTACGTTGCCAGAAGCAATATTTTGCCCAAATACGCTTTTGATTATGAATGAGATCGCCGAGACAATCGTGGTAGAGATGATAGGGAAAAACACGTCCAAGATTACATCCATCGCTCCCATGCTCTTAATCAGTCTGACTCCTTTGAGGCTGCTGATTTATTTGAAGCCAAATTATCTTTCACTTTTGTTCCAGATATTTCAGATTTAGAAAATGAGAGAATTAATTCAATTAAATGAATATTGTTCCTTGGAATGTTAAAGGTTTGGGGGTGTTGACAAATGTGATCCTATTTGAAATTTATTAAAGTCTAATCTTCAGATTTAATTTCTCTAAGAATCAAAGCTTTCCTCCCCTTCTCCCACCAAGCCTAGATCTGTTGGTAGAACAGGGCCTTCGGTAAGCTTTCGTTGAAGCCGCAGCGAGTAAAGGTGGCATTATTACTTATTGGGATGAAGCCCATTTGGCTCTTTAGCAAGTTACCCAGAATAAAAACGTGCTTTATGTCATTTTCCGTCAAGTTACTCGTATCATTCATGCATTCTTTAATACCCATGGGCATTTCATTTCGGGGGAGAGATCTAATCTTTAGCATATTGTCTCTCTTTTGCTTTTTTGTTTTGAAAAATCCTGAGTCTTTGGCGGTGACTTTAATTTAGCGAGATTCCCCTCTGAAAGAAACAGGTTAGCGAAGTTCTCATCAAATACGAATGCTTTTAATGATTTTATCAAATCATGTGACGTTATTGATTTACCCATCTCTAACAGATCTTTCACCTGGTCTAATAAGCGTCTTTTACAAAAAAAAAAATCAAACTTAGCAGATTCTCGATTAGCTTATCTCTCGACTCCATACATCTGTTCTCCTCGCTTTGTGCTCTTCCTTTATCAGATCACGCTCCAATTGTGCTTAATTTAGGAGGTGGTTCTCCTCAACGTCCTTTTAAATTTGAGAAATTTTAATTTTTGAAATCAAATTTTGATGAAATGGTGGAATACTTGTGGTCTTCCTTCGTGGTTTCGGGTTCGCCGCCTAAAATTTTCATTACCAAACTTTGGCTTCTCCTTTCTGCATTTAAGAGGTAGTCTATTGCCATTTATGGAGGGATCAAGTTCAAGAAGGAAACCCTCCAAAACTCAATCCAAAATTAAAGAAGAATCGATTCCTTTAGATGATTCTAATAAGAATCTGCTTCCCACTCTTGAATGGAAATTTCATAGGATTATGAGGCAAGAGGAGTTAGGTTGGAAGAAAAGATAGAGAGACCAATGGGTGAAAGAAAGGGATCTTAACACGGCATTTCATCATATAAAAAATGGGTGCAGAAGTGTTACTTGTATCTCTAGTTTGTTCTTTGATGGGCAGGATGTGACTCACAAGGAAGAGATCCTATTCATCTTCTCTTCTCACTTAGAACCCCTGCTCCATGAACTCTATCCACCCTTCTGCTCTCCTTGATTGGAATCGTCTCTTCTCTCCCTCGGGTGCTATTTTCAATCTATTGAAGCTAAGTTTGACATTGATGAAATCAAGCGGGCTCTTAATGATATGGCATCTGACAAGGCTCTTGCGTTGGATGGCTTCCCTAGACAGGGCCGGCCCTGGCCTAGTGCGAGCCGTGCGACCGCACAGGGCCCATTAGGTCAGAGGGCCAAAAAAAAAAACTGTACTACCTTTACTAAAGCTGTTTTTTCTTGTCAGGATGCGTGCATTTGATAGTAATTTATCTGTGCAAAAGTAGATATGATTGTATGCTTTGTTGACATCAATCAATATATTAAAATGGAGATGTGGTTTGTGTGGACCTCTAGTTGACAGATTGAAAATATGAGTAAAAACTTTATGAATTTGCTGAAACACGCAATTTTCTCGATGGAAATGCACAGTAGAAAAAACACATTTTCACTTAAGTTCAATTTCATAAAATAAAATAAAATTTAAAGACCCAAAATTTTGGGTCCGCACTAGACCCATAAATACTCAGGGTCGGCCCTGTCCCCAGAGGTAATGGAGATTTTTGAACTTCTCAATAGTTCCGGCTTTTGGTGACTTCATTGAAAATCCAACTTGTGTTGCTAAACTTAATTTTGCCAATATCATTCAAATCCACAAACTTTAAGGAGCCAAGGATACTAAAAACTTCAAGCCTATCAACTTACTCAACGTTATACTCAGATTGTTGACTAAGGTTCTTGCCAATTGCTTGGCCCGTTACATGGATTCTTTTATCAGTCCTAGGCAATTCTTTCACCCATAGTTACTCTCATATTGATAATGCGACTATCGTATAGGAGGTTATTGCATACCGCCACGCTTCGAATATCAACTGTGCTATTATCAAACTGAATTTCGCTAAAGCTTATGATACTTTATCCTAGAACTTTATGGTGGACGTGCTTAAAGCGAGAACCTTTTCTCAACCGTTCATATGTGGTTGCTCCTGTTCAAAAAGCTTAACACTACGACGACTCTAGCTTTTAAAAATTTAGGACAGCAAACGATCATATATTATCAATTGTTGGACAAATACCCAGGCCACTAATGTTCGATTCTTCAAACAGTCCTCTGCCAAGGAATCTGGAAGGAGTAATACGAATTAAGCTTATTATGTCAAGGGAAGTTTGTATATTACCTATGTCCATGTATTTTGGTTTTGTATGATGTCTTGGTTCATGCAACACGGTCGATCGTGATCGCAATGGACTTTATTTTGGCAACCAACCATGCATGTTGATCGGATATTAGTACTTCATACTATTATGGTTGCGTGACCGTGGTAGTTTAAGGTTACATTTAGTTACATACGTGGGCTTTAATATAAAATATTAAGAGAAACTTGAGAGGAGTTCACAACTAAATTGTAAACATTTTAAGATGACTGCATTTGAAATTACAAATAAAATGGTACTAATGCAACGCATAATAACTTCGATGAGTTGGGACTATAAATTAACTATTATTGTTGATGTTACATAATTATGTTCCGTGATTATTTATCTTTATATCTAGACATGACAAAAAATACAAATTTGTGGATGGACCATGGTATACATACCGAAACCATCAATCCTATAGAATTCATTTAATGGATTAAATATTAATTAATGGAGTTCATCTTGACTAAAATTTGAATTATGTAATTAATTTAAATGTATGGATTTAAATGTGAAATATTAAAGAGAATTGAGAAAAAAGTTTGCAAGTAACTAAAACTTTTTTGAAAAATATATAATTGAACGATAAATAGTATATAATGCTTGGTATGATAATCATAAAGGGGTAAATAATAAAAACTTTGAAAATAAAATACAGATAAAGAATCAAGAAGAGTGCGGAAAACCTCAATAATTAACTTTAAAAAAAGGTAATTTCTACTTTACTACTATTTAATAGTTTTTTCCTTGTCGGTTCATTAATTTATCATATCTAATGGATAATATAAAAAGGGCTACAAAGGAGCACTAATGAAGGAACTTTGGATCATTCCCATATATATACCCATGCATATATATTTACCACTTAGGACGAGTGAAGAAAAAAGATGGATGTGCGTGATTACCAATAACCACAGTTCATGTAGTATTCCATGAAGAATAATCACTCCTCAAACACAACCTTCTTAATACGAGTAAAGCCTCATTTGGTCAAAATAAATCACAAAAAGTATGGATTCCTCAAATATTTCATTCCATGATCTACTAAATAAACTATGTTGGATTTATAATAGTGAATATTAGGTCTGAATTCTTATAATCAAGCTTAATACATGAAAAACTCCTTTTAAAAAAAGATTGTAAAATAAATATCAAGAATTTAATTACCGAATAATTACATACGTATATTCAACGATTAATTGCGGACACTTATACAATTTTGCATGAATATTAGCAATCAAAAACGAATAATTAGAGATATTTCAATAAATTTTCGATGAATAATTGTGGAAATTTCCGCTAGTTTCCATTAAATAATTGCGGCAAGTGTATAATTTTTTAATGCATAAATATATACAATTATTCAACAAATATACGCAATTATTCGATAGCTTAATTTTAATGACCTAATCTACATATTTTTTATGGTAAAAATATTTGATGTATTTTGAAACTTGGTAAGGACTAATAGTCAAACCATCCCTTTATAATACTGCAAATAATAAAACGTCAACTTTTATCATTGCTTTTAGAAGGATATCATACATTCAGTTGATAGATGTAATTAGATTACCAAATTTTGTTATATCTCATTTACACACCTTGCCCCTTAAACTGTAGGAGGATAAATAATGTCTCTAAGCAAGAGCGGCTTCACCTACGGCTTGCCATCTATGCAAACTCAATTATCATCACCGCTACAAATGATATGTTCAATACCTACAATCATAACTCACCATATATTCCATAAATAATCACCAACAACAATGAACCTAGCATGTGTAATTCTAATTTCTGGTTACTCGCTCAACAAACCATTATCTATAGGACTAGAGAAGGATGTGCAATCGCTAGTTCTTTGGCATTAGCCTTGAAAATTGTGGAAATCAGATCGAAGGGCTTCCCAATTCAAAGTAATTTTAAGGACAAATCTAATTAAAAAAAAAAAAGATAAATTCATTTATCTCTTTATGCTATACAGAAAAATGATAAATTCATTTATTATTATTTATATATAACCAAAATGATAAACTCGTTTATGTTTTTCCAGTAAATCGTCCTTGTAACTAATTTTTCAAAAGTGTTCTCCTTAAAACTTGCTACTCTAAACAAGGAAACCCTTTAAGTGAAAATCCCCTTTTAAATATCTATAACAATGGGACAAAGCTGCTTAAAATTACAAAGAAATCAATTCTAACACACGACAAAGAGCAAACGAGGCTGTCCAAATGGAAGAACTGAACTCACGGTCATGTTGAGAGTACCCTAGCATGTAAAACAATTTTGGAATCACGGCTGGAACCTAAAAATATTACTGATCAAACACAATTTGCTAATGTTTGTTAAGTTGCAATACCGGAATCCCTTATAAAAACGTCATATCCTTATGCATCTTCTAATATACCCATGTTAAGTGGGTAAAGCTTGGGGCAACTAGCCTATTCACAGATAGCAAAGAACAATTACAATGAACAACAAAGAACATGGAGGTGTCTTAAACTGGCAAAATAACATGAAGTATAATTTAAACAACGTATATAGGTGAGCGTTAGGATAAACTAGGTGAAGAAAAATGGTAATGTAACAAAAGATATTAACAAACTTCCCCAAAATCTCCAAACTCCCCGTCTTCAAGATCATCATAACTATGAGAGTTATCTCTGCGCAATCCATCGCTATCTTTCCTATGCTTGCGTCGATGATTTTCACTATCCGACTCAGAAGAACGCTGCACAGAAACAGACACGATAAGTATCATTCTTGTATAAAATGCTAAACAGATTGTGGCGCCATGATATTTGTGCTTATACAAACATCATACTACCGTTATTGCATTTACGTTGAATGAAGTATCGAATTTACATCATTTTTAGTAAGTAATCATCTTAGTGATTGTCATACAGTGATGCACCAACTGAAAATTCAACAATTTAATATATAATATAAGAAAAAATTGTTGTATAGACCACTTTGCAAAACCAATAACAGGGCTGTTCAAAAATTAATAACATGAACTCACGCCAATGAAAGCTTGTTTTTGAAAAATTTAGATAGGCGTGAGCTTGGACCACACCTTAAAAATAAACTGAATCTATCATGAATCACTCCACTATAAATTTGTAGGAAATAAAATGTTCAATCCAGTGTAACTGGGGGAAATTTACCGTCATGATATAGCAACTGCCCAACAGAAACATGTATGTTTTTGTAATTTGTTTCCAAACAGGTAGGTTAGTGTTATTTGTCCTGAACAGATTTCCTGGCAACTAATAGAACAAGAAGCTAAGATCTAAATATTAATTTTATTTAAATGCGGCTACGGTTGTGGCAGCGGCTGCGGCTGCAGCAGTGGCAGTGGCTGTGGTGGCGGCGGTAATAATAAAAACAATACTAACAAAAAACGAAGAAGAAGAAGAAAAGAGATCACCTTTCGAGATTTCTTGATGTCATGGTAGTGTCTGTGTGATTTTCTGGACTTCTCTTTACCATCCTTCTCAACTTCATCTGTTGCACTACGATGGTGTCTTCGGTGCTCTCGATCTTTCTCCTTTCCCTTTAGCTTCTCGTCAATGCTATCTTCCGAAGGAACTAAATTTTCACTATTATAGTCATCTTTCTTGGATCTTCGCTTTCTCCTTTCATGCTCTCTTTCCCGTTCTTTCCTCTCTTTTCTTTTATCCCTATCTTCTCTATCTTTCTCTTTTTCTCTCTCTTTCTCCTTCTCTTTCTTTGCCTGCACATGATATTATGGAATTGTTTAAAACCATTACATATAAGTCTTCTCATGCTAACAAAGAGTATAATGTCCAATGCATATATTTAAATTTAGGGAAGCTTCCCGTACTAATAAAGAGTAAGATGTTCAATATGTTATGAGAGTGAAAGATCAGCGAACAAAGAACTGTGATTGGACAGTTATAGCTATGTTATAGGGGTTACCATCTACAATTTGGTTTTTAATATTGACATCAACGTACCAAATTTCACTAATTTTGGGCCGATTATGATCACTTGTCCGGATGTTTATTAAACTTAAATATGATTAAATAACAAAATTACACTATTTGAAAATAGAAGACAAAAATTGTGATATTTCATTCAATAACAGGAAACTGATGAGATAGTCCATTCGAGGCTATGCCAAACCTGATAAAAGCTGAAAGTTTAATGATGCTGAGTTTATTTTATGTAACAGATCCCCTACCTTGTCTTCCTCCCGCTTCCGCTCCTTTTCAGTGGCAACCTCTTTCAAATGTTCAACATACTTCTCAAATACCTCCTTCATAAAACTTTCTTCAATGGAGGAACTAAAAAAATAAAAATAAATTATGCAAGGCAGGATTAAAGCGGTTGAAAAATGATATGTTATTTATACAGTCAGATGAAGCACCTGTATTGTTGGCAATCTGCAAGCAACGCCTTGCAGTCCTCCCATGTTGATGAAGGAGATATATCCTACAATAAAAAGGAAATAAACAAAATAGCAAACAGCATACATGTTTTATTTTAAATTTGGTCCAAAATAGTTATAACAAGGTCACGATATTTATCAAACATTCAATTACAAAATCATGCATACCTTGGATGAATGAAGAAGATTAGAGAAATTGTCTCCTAATCTTTGTCGTTTTTTGGCTTCTTTCTCCTCCTTGTCCCAAAGCTTTTGGAGTAGTTCCTTGTATATAAGCTGTACAAAAGACGATATTAAAAAAAATGAAACTGGTGATATAAAAAAGCTATATGCTTTCAGTTAATTATCTAGTTTGCTTACAGAAGATAAAATTCTTAACGAACACCATGTCAAACAAAGGCTACTGATAAACATACGAGTATAAGAGCAACTTCAAAACAAATGGAACATATATGGCTATACTGTCAGAAAAATTGAAATGTATAGATGCAAAGAAACACTTGAGCTTGGCAGGTGTTTTTAGCAAAATGAAATTGATCACAATGCATAGATGGCAGGTGTTTTTAGCAAAATAAAATGTATAGATGCATAGATACACTTGGGCTTGGCAGGTGTTTGGCAACTTCAAAATAGATGAACATATATGGCTATACTGTCAAAAAAAGTGAAATGTATATAGTCAACGCATTCAATAAGCAGAGACCATATCCACCAAGATCACAAAGCATACTTCATATACCTAGGTTAATAACTACTACTAAGCAAAATGATATAAACAAGACATTTAGCAAAGTCCAGCAACAATGCAAAACTTGAAGCAATAATGACTTAAGTTACCTTGAGGTTTATTTCTGAAATTGACTTCAAACTATCATGCTCCGCTGCATCATTCTTGAAACTTTCAAATCCTGTAGATGTTTTCAACGAAATCTGTATATTTGATCAACGCAGTTAGAATTATTCAAAAGTACCGATTATAGCTGTTTATGCAGGGCAATAATCTAAATAATACTTGAAGCCGAGTACCTTTCCAAGTTTCACTGCATCTTTCGCCTTTGACTTGTCCTCGTGATACTACAATAAATGCAATTTAAAATAGAATCATGCTCATGTGTTTGTAAGAGAAAAATAAATTAACAATATGAAAAACGTATGAACCATCAGCCATGGAGAGCATTCATTCATATCCTATACAGTTGAACATTAACTGGAGTGTTTTGTGCAAATTCAAAACATGGTGACATAACATGTAGAAAGGGTATTTATTTTAAAATTACCATACCACTTGATCTAGAATTGTGCGATAGAACTAGTACAGCTATTTGTTTATCAAATCTTGACTGCAGTATTAGCTTTCAACATATCTACCTCTTTACATGAGCTCAGAGTCACCTAATGCTTATTAGCAATTCCAAGATATGAAAATCGATTGCCAACAAAAAAATTATTCTAGTGTTACTATGTACATTAATACACACACAAAGATATATATATATATATATATATATATATATATATATTACATATATATATATATATATATATACATACATACACACACACACACACATTATATACACACACACACACACACACACATATGTATGCATATAGGGAGCGGCTATTTGAACACAAATATTTGACACAAATCTAGAGACACAATCCTAACCGTTGGATTGATTTGTCTTTATGTGAGAAGTGAAAATCAAGGGGAAATCAAATGGCTGAGAATTTATGTTTCCGAATTTGTGTCAAAATTTTATGTTTAAGTAGACTTTCCCATACGTATACATATATTGTTGACTCGTCTTTTTGCAAGACCGTCACGCTTTGAACTTTTGACATCCGAATCACTAGGGATTTGAGTGTGAACTCGAAAAGGCTTGAATAAAGCGATGGAAGCCACGAGAACTCGGAGTTTTAGATAGTTGAAATCCGGATCGACATAGCAACATGGCCTCAGATCGACCATGTTTCGATTCGGTCTTCACATTGTGCACCTCAGATCGGTGCAACCGACCCGCCTTGCCTCGGTATTCCCCATTCACCTCGAATCGGTGAAACATAACTCCACCTCGGATCGGTACGAAGTGGCTTCTCACGGATCGGTATTGCTTCGAAGCGTCAGTTCGGTATAAGGATGGAACCACGGAATCAGCGTATTCATTTACGTACTTTAGCACGAATGCGGCATGACTTGATTGGAGTTGGCGTAGAAGCAGTTTAGATTAGGCGCGAAGAAGAAATGCAAGTGCAAAACATAGCACTACTCCAGATCGGCCCGCTCAAATCGGTACCGATCCGAAGCACGATGGGTCGTAACGATCCGATCTCCTCTCTCTGCTTGACTTTAGTCTTCCCACTTTGTCCACTACTTTGATTTTTATGCCAAATCTACATACTGATCCGAAGGTTGGATCACCTATAAATACACCTAGAGATGGTCATTTGACAGAGGTCTTTTGACTCCTTGACGCTGAGACTCAGCATGACATAGGATTTACTTTTTCTCCTAAAATTTTATACATAAAACTCAACTGTAATTGTAATCTACGGTATAAACAAAAGGTTGCAACGAGCAAACGCATGTCTAATTGTCGAACCACTATAAAACGTACGTGTTCCTTTACATTTCTGCATTCTGTGTCTGATTTTGCTTAGATTTGTTTGCACATCCAAGTGATTGTTATTCTGATTTGGGCGTTGGCATTTGATTGACAAAATCACGCGTCAACATTTTGTCAATTGGATGCGTCGGGAAGGGGTGGATATAATATATAATTATGTTGACTCGGATTGCTAAAGATCACAAACATGGTGAAGGAATAAGACTGATACTTCTACTCAGACTGGCAGACACGAAGAAGACCAGTCTTATTCCCAACGGAGATCCCTTCATCTGCTTGACGAGGGAGGAGATGGAAGGAACTATTCATGGGCTACATGCTAGATTAGAAAACTAACAGAAAATGATGCGGGAAATACTATCGAAACTTGGAGGGACGTGAGTTCATAACCGAAACACTAGCAAGGGGATAGCCGGAGCAGATGCATACCCCCTTATACCGGAGGCCAATCCGGAGCTTCGAATCAGTACCAACCTGGATCGCCAGGGAATGTGCCTCCAGGTCTCATGCGACGATCGATGGCGCTGGTATGGAAGGTGCTGGAGCTGGAAATCTTGAAGAGTCTGAGCATGGAACAGGTCGAACTTCGACAGAGGAGGTTGTTGAATTGCGGCATGAACATTACATTCCAGAGTATCCCCAAGACTCGGGGGCAAGTGATCCAACTTGCTGATGAAAATGATAGATTGGCTAAGATGATACGACGCGTGAACAGAGGTGAACTATCCAACCAAGAATATAAGGATGTTACTAGGAACTCGTTCACTACTAACATCCGAAATGCGAGGACCATACCAGATTTCAAGCTGTTGGTGCTAACGTTATAATAGATCGTATCCAACGGCACATCCAACATGCTATATTAGGCACATGGATGTGTTTCGGGCGTCTTCTGAATTGATGGCGAAGTGTTTTATGTTGTTTCTAAAATAGTGTAGTCAATAGCAAATAGCGCAAGGCTTGCGCTATGCGCTATATGGTCCGCTTTTTTGCATTTTTAATAACTAATCAAGTATATTATATCTAATTGAAATTTAATTTTATGTTTTCGCATATTTCATGTCATATCCAAACCCTTCAGTACTCCAAGCACAAAAACTATCATACTTTATGCATGTACTAAATATTTGTTGATATATTAAAGAAAATTTAATAATTTTATATTATACATTAAAAATAATTGATGGCTCATAATACATTTGTCTTATAGAATTTAAAATCTAGTCTTATATGTGTGAATTACGATAAAATTTATTCTTGTTTGTGAGTAATGATGATAAAATTATACAAACAAAATGCATGAAAAATACAATTTTGCTTAAACTGTAAAATATTTTCTAACGACAAGAATTAAGTAAGAATATAAACAACAAAGTAAAAATTAAAAAAGTCAAAAATTATAATTAAAGTTATTTCGTGTTTAGAGGTCTACTTAGAAGAGAAGGAAATATTTTAATACTTTAGGTGTAGCAAAAAAAAATGTTGTCCAACATACAAGACATATCGGAATTGCTTTTAGATATTGCATGCATCTTTTTTCTGATGATGCTCAAACAAACAAAAAAGTATTGTTTCTAAATATTGGATCTAATAGCCTAAACCAAAGAACATAGATATAGAACAAAGGTATCAGGACAACGGTCCAACCAAGTCAAGTTCTCAGTAAAAAAAATTGTGAAATGCGTTGATAAAACTTAATGGAACACTAGCTAAAGCAAGATGCAAACCATAGAAGGAAAAAGCATGCATGCAGGATCAGAAAACATTGTAGATATGGTTGCATCTCAATGGGTTTGAGCTTTAATTACTATACAAGATTAAAAAATCAAATAGCGCGCTATTCTGCGCCATGCGCTATTTTGCGCTTCGATAAAATAGCGTGCTATTATACGTTATAGAGAACCCATGCGCTATTTTAGGGTCTATAGCACAGAGCTTGCGCTATGCGCTACTTGGTGCTATAGCGCGCGCTTTGATAACACAGCTCTAAAAGATTTGGTTGCGCTCTAGTTTAGGCAGTTTAACAACGTATCGGTTGGTTCTTGAAATGAACTTGCGGACGGGTTCATGAAGCAGTTTAGAGTTCACATCTATAGTTCGAAAATGCGATAACATTGACAACGATTAGGCAAAGACCAAGAGAGCGTTGAGGAGTTTCCTCAAGCGATTCAATGCGGCAGTGACATCAATAGATAAGCCAAAACCGTCTATGCTATTGATGGCGGTCGTGCCTGGAATGACTGATGATCGTGAGTTTAAGGCAAGCTTGGAGACAGATCCGCCGAGGGATCTCGATGAATTTTACTCTGAAGCTGATAGATATCGACGTAAAGAGGATGTGTGGGCACAAAGGAAGGTTGAAGTTAATGTCCTGAAAAAATGAAGAAACGCTTGAAGTTGAATTCAAGCCTAACAAACGAAAGAGAAAGATGGGAGGTGAGCGGGATGGATCAAAGAGTAGGAAAGGATAGAAATATCCCTCCTACGCAAAGCTGAATGAGTCCTTAAAGAGATATACTTGGATACTCGAGGACAAATCTCGTACCCGAAACCGCCCCCAAGAGATCTGATTGAAAAGGTGAAGAGGAAGGGAAAGTATTGCATATTCGACGAATTGAAGGGCATAATACATCAGAGTGCAGATACCTCCAAGACAAGACTGAGGAGCACGTCAGAAATGGACGGCTTTAGGATTATGTTGAAACCAAAGGGCAGTGTTATTAAAAGCGCGCATATGCGCACGCATACGTGCAACGCGCAACGATGCGCGCCTGAAGCGCATCGCTTAAGGTATGCGATGCGACTTGAACTATGCGTGCGCTTTTCTAGCTTATGCGCTATGCGCAACGCGCAATAATGTGCAACGCGCAATAATGCGCAAAGTATGCGCGCTCAGTTGAAGATGTGCGGAAATATGGGGAAAAAAGAAGAGTAAATGTAATTGACAAGCTTTAAGGTTGTCTAAAATAATTATGTTTTCACTAATTATGACTTTAACTCATACTCGTTTCAATTATTAGTCGCTTCAAACGAGATCTTCTTCTTACAACGGCTTCAACTCGTACAACGACCAAATAAACTTCTCTTCTTCTTTAATCTTTTTGACATATTTCATCTATAACTTCTATCTTCTTCTGTTTTCTTTTCCATTTTTTAATTTGTCTGCTATTTGCTTATCAATTAGTCTCAGTGGATCTTTTCAGTACTAAAATGCGTTCTTTAATGGCATATGTAGTCTGTTATGTTCTTGTCAATTTGTCTCATGAGTTTCTTCGGTATTAACATGAGTTCTTTAGTACCGTATGTATATCTTTGTATTCATAATATGTATATATATATGTGTGTGTGTGTGTGTGTGTGTGCTTATATATATACATACATATATATATATTACATGTGCACGTATATACAAGTTATATTTGGTACTTCGTTTTACTTTTTTTTAATAGGGTTCTTCATTACTACATACACATGTATATACAAGTTATGTACAAGTTTTCTTTCCGTCTATATAAGGACATAGCTAATGTTTTTTGCAGCATAGCTCCTCGAGTTTCTTTATTTTTGTTCGTTTGTATTAAATTAGTTTGTATAAACATAACAATCGCCATGCATTTCTTTCTAATATCCAAGGTTTTAAATCTCGGATATCAGTCGCGTTTCGTCTCGGGGGAGATCTCGGACGATATGAGTCTAACTCGGGAGTTCGTCTCGGATTTTCATCTCGGGTCTGAAAGTTCATATCGGAATAGTCTCGAGGTAAATGATATGTTAAAAATGATATTTTAACAAAATGATTTTTATAAATGCTATCAAAAACATAGTAATTTAAACTTAAAATGCAAAATAACTTTATTATTCTTTATTTTGCGGAAGATCATTCATATTAAATCGTAATATGCTTAAAACAGGAATATTGTTAGACAAGAAACATTAAAAGGATCCAAAATATTAAAAAAAATCAGCATAAATAGACCATAAAATACATAATTTTATAAGTAACATGCATGTAAAAAGGCGAATATGAAAATCATAAGCATTGTAAAACATATACGAACATACAATATAGTCATTTAACATGTAAAATGTAAAATAACAAAAGATTAATATGGCTAGATTTGAGTTTTTTAATTATAGTTCTAGTTTAGGCACAATTTTAAATTTTGACCAAAAAAATTAAAATCTCGGACGATATTCCAGTATTTCGTCACGGTCGATATATCGTTTGATATTGCAATATCTCGGCGATATATTCGAAAGGAGATTTAGAGTGATATTTGTTGTTTCGTTTCGGAAGGAGCCCAAAACGAGATCTCGGGCGATATTTGCGAGATTTGAAAGTGTTAATATCACATTTTATGTTCTTTAATGTTTACAGTCTCTTTGTTTGATGTAGTGAAAATTTGATTTGCATATGAATGTGTTATTTTCCATTAGTTCATAATGTTTACATGAATGTATTATTTTCTATTAGTTCATAATGTTTACATTGTTTACATGTGCAATATGTGTATATCTAAAATTTTATATATTGTGCGCTTTGCTTTAATGAAGCGCGCGCTTCGCATTTGCGCGTTGCGCTTATGCACCAAAGGGTCTTGGTGCTTCGCGTTTCGCATTTAATAACACTGGCAAAGGGACAATATTTAAGCATTGACGGCTGTCTGCAACATAGAATCAAGAAGGATCTCAATCCCGAAACCAGACCGTCATCTCATGATCGGGATGACGATCCAATAATTTCCTCCTGATTTAACGACTCAATTGCTTACACATGTACGGGGCCATGATTTTGGCCCTTAGGCATGCTCTGTGCATGGGGTCGTGAGGCTCAGAGAAGCCTAGCTTAGGTTTTCTTTCTTTACATTTCTGATTTAGCTTGTATTTGCTTTGAACCGCCATCGGCGACCATAGTTATGAATGGCGCGCTACGGCGCGCGCCATGGCGCACGACGCGGAGCGGCATCTGCGCCATTTCTTCTTGCGGCGCGGCGCATATGAGAAAGGCGCGACGCAAAAAAGGCGCACGGCGCAAAAAGGCGCGCCTTTTGTTTTGTTTTTTGCTTGGTTTTTGTTTAATTTTTCATTTTTTGCATTTCACATAAAATTATTGTTGATCATATTATTGCATTTGCTAACGTTTTGTATTTGATTTTTATTTATTTTATGGATTTTGATGGATGACTTTTCTACAGTTCTTTTTCCTTGAAGAGAAACAAATACTTCGATATTGAAAATATATTTAATTTTATGTAATACTCTTATATCAAATGTAATACTGCTTGTACAGAAAACATGTATTTCGATTGATAGTGTATTTTATTTCAAACAGTTTGTAGATGCACCAAATAGATTATCAATAAATATTTATCACATTTTTTTGGTATAAAGTTATCAATTGCATCAGGAAAACAATATTACCAATCGATATGCTATTTTTCCCCACCAATTGTCCTTTGTGTTGCTAAATATAACCACATCATAACAATAAAAAGATTTGATATAATCTAATTGTCCTTACGAATCTGATGATGCAGATGTTGATTTAGAAAATATGATTGTTGAATCGGATTTGGAATTCTAGTTTATTAGTAATATGTATTATTATTTTGGATTTTGAAAACTATTTTGCTTAAAATTCTATGCTAATGATGTCAAATATGATGATGTTTCTTTTTGCAAAACAGTAAAAACTTTGATTGCATATGTTTTAGCAAAAAATACTGAACTTTTGAATTTGTTGTTATATGTTAAATTAGAAAAACAAAAAATGCACAGTAAATCAGAAAGGCGCGCGCGCAATTTGTCACGCCGTGCGCTAAGGCTCCAGACTGATGTTGCGCCTTTATGTGTCATGTGCCATTAATAACTATGTCGGCGACGAATAAAATTTGATTAGGATTTTGCTTCACCCGAAGTTGGAGTAAAGCCTCGAAATACAAATTCCTTTCACGTGCAAGCGACTGGATGAATACGTATGAATTAACTACGAATTCCTCTCATCGAACAGTGATTGGATGAATTCGCAGGAGCTAAATGTGAATCTCTTTCACCAGATAGTGATTGAATGAGTTCATTCCAATGATCGTGAACTCCTTTCACCCTAGGATGAATTGATTAGAGCTGTCAATTTCCAGTGCTCATATATTCTTATGTATGAAGAATGATTTTTGAATATGGTGATTTCATGCTATATATCTGCGCTTCATGTTGGTGATTTTGTAATTTGTTGTCTATTGATGATTATATAATAGTGTTGTCTGTTGGTGATTCGGTTCTTTTGTTGTTTATATTAGTGGGCAATTTTTGTCAATGGATCAAACGGGTAAACCAGACTCGACATGACCCGTTTAGTTACACGGGTCGAGTCGGTCAACCCGTTTATAAACGGATCGGGTTAGGATTGAGAAAAAATAACCCGTTTAAAAAATAGGTTAACACCCGACCCGTTTATAAATCAACCTGAACAAGATTTAACCCGACCCGACATGACCCATTGGTAGCCCAAGAATAGATGATTTCGTACGAACGAATTACGAGTTCCTTTCTCCTAAGAATGATTGGATGAGATTATATGAGTTGAATGTGAATCCCTTTCACCGAAGTATGAATGGAAGAATTCATGCAATTGAACTACAAATTCCATCACCAGAAAGTGATTGGATATTTGGATGAATTTGTACGGAGTTAAGTACGAATTCCTTTCGCCAAATAGCTATCGGATAAGTTCGTATGAACTGATCATGGATCCCTTTCTATCGAAGAGCAAGTGGATGGATTCATTCGAATGAATGCACACTCTTTTCGCCGAAAGGCAACTGGATGAGATTATGGTTGGATGGATTCACGTAAACATATCGAACAACTAAAGGATCGACTGAAGAGTCGAGACAGGATTAGAAGGTAAGATTACTTCGCCAGAAGGCAATAGGAATGGATTACACGCTAACGAACGTCATTCACCGACAAGTGATCTATGTGAATCAAGAATCGTCATATATGAACGTGTTTGGGGGGAATCCAAAGAAATTACAGATTATTGAACTTGGGTCGCGTTCTGTAGAGATTCAGAACGTTGAGCATTTGGCAAGATCCTAAAGAGGCTAGAATTTGGAAACGCCAACGACGTACAATTCAGATATGCAATGATTATTGTGTGTGGGCAGCGCTCAACGAAAGTCTAGAGCGACCAAAGACCGGCCCAATGAAGTTGCGTAATATGAAGTTGGCTTGGGAAAAGCCAGTTTCAACTTGTGAGCGATCCGGAGGGATTACAGACATTGGATTGATTAAAAACACATTTTCCAAAGAAATGCAATGTTCTATGGAGCAAGATGTTGACCCACCTTTTTGCAAGGTCATCACGCTTCGAACTTGCGACATTCAGATCACTCAAGATTTGAGTGCAGACTCGGAAAAGCTTGAATAAAACGATAAAAGTCACGAAAACTCGAAGTTTTGGGTAGTCGAAACCCAGATCGGCATAGCAACACGGTCTTAGATCAACCATGTTTCGGTTCGGCCTTCACATTGTGCATCCCGGATCGATGCAACCAACCCACATTGGTTTGGTATTCCCGGTTCACCTTCTATCGACGAAACATAACTCCACTTCGGATCAGTACGAAGTGGCTTCTCACGGATCGGTGTTGCCTCAAAGCGTCGGATCGATACAACTATACAAAAGATGGAACCACCGGATCAGCATATTCATTTTAGAACTTTGGCACGGAATGCAGCATACTTGATCGAATTTGGCGTAGAAGCAGTTTAGGTTAGGCATGAAGAAGAAATGCAAGTGCAAAACATTGCACTACTCCGGATCGGCCCGCCGAGATCAGTACCGATCCAAAACACAATGGGTCGTACCAATTCGATCTCCTCTTCCTGCTTGACTTAGTCTTCCCACTCTGTCCACTACTCCGATTTTCATGCCACTACTGCATATCGATCTGAAGGTTGGAGCACTTATAAATACACCTGGAGATGTTCATCTAAGGGAGATCTTTTGACTCCTTAACGCCGAGAATCTGCTAGACTCAGGATTTACTTTATTTCTCCTCAAATTTCAATACATAAAACTCAACTATAATTGTAATCTACGGTATAAACAAGTGATTGCAACAAGTGGACGTAGGCCTGATTGCTGAACCACTATAAAACGTGTGTGTTCCTTTACATTTCTACATTCTATGTCAAATTTTGCTTAGATTTGTTTGCACATCCGATGATTGTTATTTTGATTTGGGTGTTGGCATTTGATTGTGTGTATATATGTGTGTGTGTGTGTGTATGTATATGTATATGTATATACATATGTATGTATGTATGTATGTATGTATGTATGTATGTATGTATACGGCACCCTTGTTTTGCAGCATCCATTTTAGCATCCCCATCGAGCTATATACCATTTCAAATCTAATAAAATTTCGTAGACATTCGATGCACATATAGAGGATCATCTATGTAAAATTTGAACTTATTTCGACATTTGTAGCAGAATAAGTTTGATGCTTAAATTTAACGGATAAATGTTTGCAAATATCGAAATGAGCCTACATTTTACATAGATCTCTATATGCGAATTGAACATATAACAAAAATTGTAAGATTTGGAACGCTGTAACTCATGATACAGTAGAGGGTGCTGCAGAACAAAGGCGTGCTACGCTCTCCCCATTAACCAAAAAACTAAAAACTAAAAACCTATAATGCTTGTTTTATTTAGACTGGATAATTTCCAGATGACAACTATCAGTCGCTCTCCGCGTTAGTTTGTTTTCAAGTAAATAGACGTAAATGGCATAATGCAAATCCAGATAAAAAAAACTGAGTAAACCAATTTATTGTCACTGCAAGAGGACAGAAGCCATATTAAATTGAACAAGACATTAGAAAGGACCAGATACCAGATAGAGATAAATGGAGGACTAGGTTCGAATAAAAGAAAGACCAGTAGTAAATGAAATGGCATTGGACCAAAATTCAATGCAAAAGAATTTTGCTGCTCGTAAAACCATTGGATAAAGGATTCATAGTAAACAACTAACTTCAACTTGGTAACTCTTCCCAGTCCTGTATTTCATGATGGAAATTTTAACCAAACATGCGATAACTGTATATTTATGAATGCCCCACGTAAAAGATCGGATATTAACATAAATTATTGACGTATGTGATGATTCTTTATTCAAGAATTTCAGTACTTTACTTTGATGTTAAATTGAAAGATGAGTTGCGTTCAAAAGTTCTACATCAGCCGCCACCGCCACCCAAAGAGAGAGAGAGAGAGAGAGAGAGAGAGGCATTTAACGTTCACATTCAAAGAAAAATAAACCTGTTTCTGTAGCTCCTCTATAACATCTTCAAATAGATCTTTAGCAGTAGCACCAGATGTATTTGATGACACAGCCAAATATGAAGGCAAATCCTTGACCTATTAGCAAAAAAATTGTACATGAAAATCATCTTATTAATGAAATGCATTAGGTGGAATATGTACGATAAAATGTGCATGAAAAATCGGCTTGTTAATGAAATGCGTTAAGTGGAATATGTAAGATAAAACGTACACGAAAATCAGCATTAGTAATGAAAATGTTAAATAAAATTTCATAACGCACCTCTATGTAATAGTCACGCCAGTGGCTTTTAGCCGTGAGAATACCAGAAATAACATGTTCTTCCATCAATTTACGAAAATCATCTCGATTTTTGCGCTCCGCCTTTCTTAATTGTTCCTACACATTACATAGTAGCAATTCAAGACCATAATAAGTAGCATCGACTGATACATAACCAGTTCAGTTATTTTAAAAAAAAATAGCAAATCAAAACTGATGTAAGCAGTAACAAATGATAGCGATGAGATAAAGAAAAAACATTGATTATAGTTTTCTAGTAATTTATTGATCCAAATTAAGGGAAACTGAGTGTGGCATAATCAAGTTTTCTTTTTTTTTTTAAAAAAAACTACAATCTGCTAATTTGAGCAGATTTGAAGAGAATAGCCCAGACGAACACTTCAGTACCATGTTTCCTAATAATAACAATTAAAGTAACGCACCTTCTGAATCTTCTGCCTCTCTTCTTCCTCTTTCTCCAAATCGTTTATATAATCCTGAGATGTGAAATGTTGAAATACCGTAGCCGACACAACTTTATACATATACACACACACACATATATATACACACATATATATGAAAGAATGTTACTTTACCTGAAAAATCTTTAACCGGTCGAACTTTTCAAGACGAGAACATCTTTCATCTACCTCCAAACGATCCTGAACCTTTCTCCACTGACTGTTTGCCTGAATATTGATATTGTAAAACATGATTTATGAAAAACAGAAATCTTATCTGACAAACTGTTGAGACTGAAGTAGGTATACACCTTAATGAAGTCGCAAGTTTCAAGAAAAGCTCGGTACTCCGCAACATTTCGTTTATGCTCTTCGGCTGCCTTTGCTTTTTCCTGCCATTCGCAGGTAAGTTTTCGATATCATGTAAATTGATGGAAAGAAGGAATCGGTGAACAATGGTTAGTGTAACTAATACGAATAAACAGACCATAACGTGGTTAATTATAAAAGCATTAAGCGAAGTAAATAAGAGAAAAAGAGGCAAGTAGACAAGCTAGCAGAAAAGCAACAGCATATAGAGTAACATAAATACTTCAAGTATGATGAATTTGAACAGAACTACATTACAGATTTAATGGCATCAGCGTTAACTTGGTTTAATGGCGAATAAAAACAAATGTGTTTCCACCAGTTGCAAGTTCAAAACCAGGCTAGGCCACTGGGAATATGATTTATTCATAGTTAAAACTGATTCTCAACAGTGTTCCCTTCCAGAATAATGCATAACGAGGAACCATGTGCACTTCAATTGTGATGAGTTTACGTAAGGGAATTCTTGGGTTCAGGACTGTCTTGGCTCCATGGTAAAAGGAGGACAAATATATTCCACCAGTTGTGGAATCAAACAAGGCAATGCCTCTTGAAATATTGTGAGTTTACAGTCAAAAAGTATTCCTAGTGGTGTTCCCATATAAAATATTACATAAAACATGGCATACTGAGTATTGCTCACTGGGGATACATCCCATATATGGAATTCATCAAGTTTCAGTATACAATAACCTTTGATGAGGGCTTAGAGGGACATGTAAAAAATGTTGACCGACTTTAGTCAGGCTAAATCAACTACTAATTTGAACCTTCGGTTTCTTCAATTTAAAAACAATAATCTACTAGATATGTAAAATGAAAAGATGTCGTATTTTGTCTGTTTTTAGTCCGGAATTCTTATGTAACATACAGCATACCTTTTTGAATAGAAGCGGCACAACAAGAATTGACCATGTATTTTTTATCATTACATGGAAGGTGGAAATAGAGAGAAGATCTACAATTGGTTATGATCTTTTATGTCAGATTTTGCATCAACAATTTGTGTTCCAATGATGTTTCCCTTTTGTAATGGTACTAACCTCTACACTGAATGCAAGTTTCTGCAAGCTTATCACACAATCATACTATAAGATTAAGATAGGTTTCATACTTTTTGTCTTCCATAAGACACTGCACTGTTATGATTGATATCTCTAGTGAGCCGCCTACTATTTAGGATTTAGGTGTCACCTTGTTGGCAACCCCTTTTATAAGAGTAGAATAATATTATACGAGCGTTCTCCCTCATTGGGATATCCCTCATTTTCCTCAAAAAAAATAGGTTTCATACTTTGCTTAGGTAGCAGTCTTCTCAAAAACAAATAGGTATACGTAAAGAAGCCCAAATAGAAAATTAAAAAAAGGAGATCAGTTTGTTCAAACCTTCTTACGGATATCCCCAACATAGGTCTCAAAAAGATCCTCCCGCTCTCTTGCTCGTTCTATCGCATTAAATCTTTCATCATTTTCAAACATGGCCTCAACTTTTCTACAGTTTCCAACAGAAAAAGAACTTAGTAGAACAAATTTGCAATTCATAATTCAAAAGGAATATCCAAATTTGATTATAATCAAATTCGTATTATTTATTTAACATATATAGCTCTATTACAGGTAATAATAAAAAACTACATTAAATTTTTTTTAAGAAAAAACATAAATATCAAGAACAAGGGACGAACCTCCATTTGCTAGATGATGTCAGTTCTTGAGACTCCTATTTGAAACATAGAAGAAATATTGTTATTTCTACTGTGATTGCTATGAAAACCGAGTGATAAAAATCAACAGAATTACCTCTAGCATTTTTATAAAATTTTCACGAGATTTTTTCTGTTTCGTTCGCTTTTCCTCAATTTCTTGTTTTTTCCTTTCGCTCAAGAACTAAACATTAAAAAAAGTGAACAAAATCAAGCAAATAAACCAGCCGTCATGAGCTGCAGAATGCTTAAACATTTGAAATCTACCATCATTTAGTCAACACATAAGACATACCTCACTAAATACTTGCTTTCTCTCTCCCAACGACTTTAAAGCACCATATCTCTTGTCATTAATGATGACTCTCATAGCCTAACAGTTCTTTAATATATTAGAAATCAAGAAATTGGAAGGGAGGAAATGAAGATATATCACTTTACCTGCTCCCAAGTCCAATCAGATCCAATATTTGTGGATTCAAGCAAAGCTTTGAAAGCATTTTTCGCCTCCTAGATAAATAAACCACACGACCTGAGGTTTTAGGTAAGCAAGTTAGACTAAGGTACATTAACAATTTCAAAAACCTGTTTATTAGCATATATCGATGTCTCCTCGGATATTGGTTTTCCCTCAAGATGGTTGCTTTCAGAAAGTACTGTGGCTCTTTTGGCTTCCTGAGTAAGAAATTTCACATAGTAAGTACAATTTATGTAGGCAATGGAAGTGAGAATAATGATAATAGAACATATACACAGGCCTCTTCTCAAAATAATTTAAAGAAACGATTTCATATATTCATTTATGGAAACAAGTTAATTTCTGCTTATAGGCTATAACAGAGCTTGTCCCGCATGCATGTATGTGCATGCCTGTGCAGGCGCATACATGCAGCATGCATAGATGTATGTACGAATGAGAGTAGTAATCTTGGTACTGGAAATGCACAGAAAAAATTAATTTTGTCACTAACATGAATTATTAACATGACAGCATAAAATTTCAGAAAAATCATGCACTTCCACCTTGCAACAGAGAACTTTCAACAAAACTGTTTTTTTATTTTCTACCTACTCTGTTGATACAGTCAAGCCAAGGTTTGAGAACAAGGTTTCGATTTTGATCTTCTATGAATATAAAGGTTTCAGTTGATTTCGTTTGTTTCTAAAATTTCGGTAAAAGTTTCAATTTGGGTTTTAGCGTGTACTATTCTCTGTTTACAATGCTAAAGACAAATCTGATAAAAGGCTAGTTTTCATCATATATAACCGCATAAAACGCACGCATGCGCATACAATATCCGGAAATATTCACTTTTTATTTTAATAAAAAATGTGCGGACACTAAACGCAAAGGTGGGGTATCGGTGGCAAACTGCTAGCAAAATTCAGCAGATGAATAATTGAAAAGGGGATGGTGGTGAATGTTGCTAATTGATGATGAGATTCCATTGATGGATGAATGATGGTATTTTTGGACTTCCAAAAGGACACTGAAAATCATGTTCAATGCATTCTCTTTACTAACACACACACAGAGATGTGTGTGTGTGCGCGCGCGTTTGGAAGTAGCTATTGAGACACAAAATTAAATATACATAGTCTGAACCATTGGATTTGTCTGTCTTTATAGGGAAGGTGGAATTAGGGGGAAGATCTAATGGTTAAGGCTGCTTGTATCACCATTTTTTGTCTAAGTATACTTCCTCATATATGTGTGTGTGTTACGTGCATCTAATAGTTAAAAGATACTCTCTATTTAGAAAATGATAGGACGGACATGCGTTGTAAGTCCAACAATTTTGGTAGATTTCAAATTGTCTTGTTGGTGGTACTATACTGGTAACCAATTGGTAGAGAAAGTCAACAAATTCTTTTGACAGGTAGTTTGAAAGTGGATAGTAGAGGTTACAAACTGGTGGTGAGAATCCATTAATGGATGGGGGTATTTTTAAAATGTCAAGAAAAAAAACATCATGTAAATCCGTTGCATTGAATTCGCTTTATTAATAGTGTATGCACCCACACACACACACACACACACACACACACATATATATATATATATATATATATATATATATATATATATATATATATATATATATATATATATAATCAACTCACCCACCACACTCACAAGTGCAAACACTTCACTGAAAAAGTTCAGGCCCATGTTTAAAAGCCCAATTTAATAAAAACAAAGTAAAACTAGAATTGACCAGACGTCGCATCTTTTCTTTTGTAGCCATAATGGGTGTACTCTTATACAGAATACGAGAGAAAAGGAACATGAGCTTCAATAAATCAGAATTCATCAAACTGAAACAAAATACAGTTCAATCAAGTATGAAGATTAGGGCTTCTTGCTGTAATTAAAATTCACAGCTCTAAGTAATTTCTTTCATTGTTTCTGAGCTTTAAAAAGTAATCCTCCTTCCCTTTTTTTAAGAAAATTCTTCATGCTGTTTTATAACTTTGAACCGAAATCGGATACTAGTTGATTTGTGGTAATAAAATTAAAACTTTTATCATTTTTATATATTTTACAGAGATTGGATTATATTTCTTTCATCTCAGCCCCAGCCAAAATCGAACCAAGGTGGCCGAAATTTCGTGGTCCAGCTGGAACCTCAAACATTCAAACAAAAATCATCTTATCCACCTTAATTTCTCAAAACCAAATGCATGTAGTGTTTGTTATTACACAAAATTTCTCTCATGGGACAAATAAAAAACATCACCAAATTCACCGTTCATAAAAACTATAAGCCAACGTAAACATGGAGGCCCCATTTCCATACTGCTAATAAAACCACCACCATCTCATTGATTAGAGAAATCATTCAAATCACTGGACCTGACTAAACCCACACCCATCCTCATCTTCTCTCCAGTTACTTGGACAAAACTACCTTCAACCCAAATGCTCAAACAACTGCAACAAATGTGAGACATTCATGTCTCATGTTTGATTCAGTTTATTCATTTCGGGTCGACAATGAAGTAACATGACAATCATGTGTTCTGTAGAAAATGAGGATTTTCCTCTCTTCGTATTACAGAGCTCATGACAAATAATACTCATTGGTGGATAAAATACTATATCATAACTTAACGGATCCTACAATAGCAACACTGTCTTCGATTTAGTGGATCTTAATTTCTTACTAGCAAAATTTAACAGAGAAAGATGATGATTTTGAAATGGATACAAAATTACTAGAATACAATTTTGATGGACAAGAGGAATTTTAGATGTGATGGTAATAAGGCTTGTAAAGGATGCAGCAACTGGAGAAATTGTATTGTTTGGATTAATGCAAGAATAGATGTATCTGACTGGGGTAATTCTGCAACTACAACCGAATTTTCCTGTAACTTTACTATAGGTTGACAACAAATCTTGCCAATGTGAACTTGCAACAAAATAATAATACCTGTAGTAATTTTTAAGATGATAAAAAATGAACTAGTACAATTTTAGATTGCATCATGTAAAAATGCATTAAAAAATGAGTCACTACATAAACAAAAGAAACCAGTCTTCAAAAAAAAAAAAAAAAAAAAAAAAAAAAAAGAAAGAAAGAAAGAAAGAAACCGGTCTATTTTGAAATAGTTTCCAAACTTTTCTATTTCCGTAAATAGCTTGGAAAAGCAGCCACATAGAACATCAATCCAAATAAAATGACAAAGAACTCTAACCTCCGGGTTTGGAGGAGTTTGCATCTCATCCCTCTTTCCAGCACTTTCAAAAGATGGATTAGCATCGCTATTTCTGAACAGAAAATGACAAAAATGAGTCAAAATACAATTCTTTTGCTTTGTAACATTTCTTACTTATAGCGGTAAAGGGGATACTACATATTTCATTTCTGTTAGAGCTTTAAGAGAAGTTGTTTAAATAAATAATTGTTACATGTTTTAGTTCCAATCCCGCCTGCCTTCTTCAAGCAGATTAGAATGTGAAGTGAAGAAAGTAAGACCAACATTCTCACCTTACATATCTAGATCTGGACAAAATAATAGGAAAAATATATACTATCTTCGTTTAACAATACAACTTAACAGCTTATAATAAACAATGCTTAGAATGCCATGGTTCACCATCTAAACGTGTAACAAGCAAACCAAAAAGAAGTATAATGTAAGTCATAAAAGACTTTGGCTCTTTGTCAATGAACCTTAACATAATCTTTTCTTTAATTCTTAGGTATATCCTTTTTTTTTCAGATAGAAAAATTAAATGATAACAGTATCAAACAACAATCACGATTAATTCCACACAAAAAGAGGCAAATAAGTACAATAGTTTCCCTTCCCCACCGGTTAACTGATAATTAAGAATAATTTTACTAAATGCTAGGACAATTGCGATAACCTTGCCACCAATATGGATATACAATACAACATGACAAGTTCTATAGGTGCTAAAATAAATACGGCCCAACTTTGATTCATTACTGACTCATAGACAAATCATTATGGTGAACATCAAAAATTAAACATAAATGTATCTCACAGCATCCGTACTTTGTTACACGTTCAGTTAGTGTCCCAGCATCCATCTTTTCTACAGCATCCATCTTTTCTACAGCATCTGAAGATTTTCCAGATGGAGAAGCGGACAGAGAAGCATCTGTTGTTCCTACAGATAGTTTTGTAGCAGATTCATCAGAGGGTTTTTTACTGATAGAAGGTGATACAGACTGGCTAGTTTCCACAGCTTGTGGCTCCGAAGAACTTGGACAATTAGTAGTCGTGATTAGGGCTGACGTTTGAGTAGACATCTCCAATTTTGCTGGCTGAATTCCAGTTTTCACAGCTTGTTCACGAGCGATCTGCAAATGTGCAGCACATAGAAGTTAGATCTAGCTAAATAAATACTAAATATAAGGTAAATAAAAGAGAACCTTAAGTTCATCAGGAATTGTCCATTTAGATTGCTTAGTTGTTTTGTTATAGTAGTACCTACAATAGATGTACACATAACACGAAAATTGGATTAACGTACATATTAGCCCACAAAACAGAAAAAAAAAAAAAAAAGGCTGAAATATAAAACTAAATGGCACAGAAAATGAAAATGAGCCTCCAATGCATAGGCACTCACTTTCGCCCATCTGGGGCAGTGAACTCCTTCCATTCAGTAGATGCATCAGCTCTCTGTGACATAATAAAAACGGTTAAATTAAACTGTAAATAAAAATTAAAGAAAGGTTCATCTTCACTGTATCATCTACAAATGCCATTTTCCAAAATCGATAATACTATTTATATCCTACATACACCCCTGTGTCTTTTTTATCAACCTCGATGGCACAACTTTGAGAGAAAACAGCAACTTTCATATAAAATATTACACTGAAGAAATAAATGAAAATCGGCCCTTGTCAGATCAAACAATTCCAAGTTAGCAACATTCAGGGTTAGGAACTTAGGCTCAGAAAGCTGTACATGGTGCTTAACAGATAAAATTTAGAAGGAGCTTATCAAAAAGGGTTCTTAAAAGATCAACACCAAGGTGTTTTATATAACACATTGACTCTATTACTGAAGGCAGGAAATGGCATAAAGTTACCCATCACAAGCATAGGCACTCCACAAAACTAACATGAAGCTTATATTAAACGTTGATACAATAATTTAGCAGTTCAAAGCATATGCCAAGTTCATCTAAACACCTTTCTCACTTAGCAACCATCGATTGTTTAAGCACAAATCAAATACAATATTTCATGATCTGCATATAAAGAATATTTGACATACAAGTACATGGAGGAAAACATTGTCGAACGAACAATTATGAACACAATGGATCAGACTGCCAAGCTATCAGCGTTCATAGCCAATATTATGCTTATTGGGTTCAATTATTGCAGCATGTTACAATTCAACATATCACCCATATTACGATCAAAAAAACCAAAAATGTATATAACCAAATTTCATGACTTACGAGAGTTGGACATTCAGCAGGCAAATGAAATTGAAGGAATGTGTTACCATGCCATGGACAACTGAGAGCCAGAAAATTTTATTACCGCAAAGTAACATCGCCTAACATTTGACAGGAACAACGTATAAAAACATCGCTGCATTTAAAGCACATATTGTTGCAACTTTGCATAATGATAGGTTTGCATATGATGTAAGAGGAAAAATGCACTTGCCAATCATCGTTGATATGATGCGAAGGGAAATAATAACAGATGAACATGTCCACGAAACAATCTCATACATTTGCGTTAGTACGAGCCAGTATAAATACATATGCATAGCTGCATGTTTATACTTATTCTGAAGGCACATATTTACTCCATAATGTAATATCCCACAAAAACCTATGACAAAACATTATCAAAGAGAAATATAGTATGGACGCTCAAGCTTTATACCAAACCAGGAAACTACCAAATCCCTTCTTGCTCCTACTTTTTACCTCTACTCCTTGACCTTGCCACTTACCAACTTTTTTTTTTTTTTTTTTTTTTTTTTTTTTTGAAATTTGTATATATTCATACATAGAATCGATTTATGCATGGATATGTACTATTACAGCCTAGCAATTATAACAATTTGGCTAGTAACATTTTTCATATGATTCTATATTGTATGCTGATGAAGTTATATCTCATTACTACTTTATCTAGTACTTAGCTATAATTAGTTGTGTGTCTCGTGTGCAAGTAGGCAGTCAATAAAAGAAAAGGCTTTGTAATATATCATATGGTATCTAACTTAATCCAGTATAGTTTGTCTCATGTGCACGTAAGCAATCAAAAAAGAAAAGGCTTTATAATATTAATATATCATATGGTATATAACTTCAACACCCCCCTCCATCACCCCCCCCCCCCCCACACACACACACACACACACACCACAAAAAAGGGAGAACAAAACCCCCGTGGCCACGAATGATTTACGACATTAAATTGATGAAAATGAGCATGAGAGATATATTTTTCACACGATATAGTTTTAACGTCCTTCGATCACATATATTATTTACAAATAAACGTTTTCAATTTCTATTAGACCCAGACTCACCAAGTATCCATGATACATCACTAAAATCATCCAGGTCACCACATTATGTTGCCAGCTTCTGCACTAACCACCTCTTTGCTGGCACATCATCAATAACGGCAGCACCCCTCGTGACATCCCTCGATGTCACTATTTCATGAACCATCCTTGTCATTCATGGAGACGAAAGGATGGAAAAGAAGCTACATGTGGTGGCTAATTGGTCAATAAGGTATCAGCAGAATACAGTTTAAGGACCAATATGTGATATTATCGCAATATTAAGATAATACTGGAATAGTATAGTTTATGTTGTCCATAACTAACAAGACTTTTTCAACTACCAAAAAAACATAAATATATTATTGCTTTTGATAATCAATGTGTTAAATTACATATCTTATTATCGTTACACTAATAAAAGCAGAATAAAAGTGGCACTTTTAGTCAAATTAACAAACTATGACATAATAGATTACAATTTTGTAGATGCACCAATCTTTTCCCCTAGGAGATATTTATATCTCAGAATCAACTTTGATGCTTGGTCATCAACATTCAAATTTTAAGCTTGGTAACATCGAGCCTTTGTTTCCTTCTAATTTGTTTGAAAACAACCAAATTAAATTACAGATTCTCATAAACATACTCCATTTAATTTGATTTTGTATCAAAATTAGGAAGTACGGACTTAAAATGGGATTAAATTGTAACGTTCTAAAATATGCAGTCACTGGTAGGGCTGTCAATTTTTAACACGACCTGAAACACGACTCGTAACCCGCACGGAAAAAACCCGACCCGACCCATTTATAAATGGGTCAATTTTGGGTCAACCCGCTCTGACCCATTTAATAAACGGGTGGGTTTCGGATTGAACCGTGAACCCGTTTTTGACCCGCCATGACCCATTTAATATAAAATACATTAGTTCAAAAGTCAATAGTTGCACAAATATATCAATAGTTGTAATAATTTAGTGGTGACCATTGAGCAATTTGAATACCAATAATCAAAATTTGCATTTTCATATACAACCAATGATTTGTTTGTTTTCAATCCATGCAGGTAGTAGGAATGTTCCATTTGATGTAAATGTTGTATTGTTTGCAAGTTGCTAGATTGTTTGTTGCCTTTTTAAGTGTGTTGCATTGTATTTGTAATCTGTATGATCCATTTGATGATCTTATGTTGCTAGTTTGTATTAATGATTGTATCATGTATGCTGCCTTTTTAAGTATTGTATTTTTAAGTATTTAATTGTTCTATTTCAGCATGCTTTTATTTTGCAAGGTGTAGGTGATAAAAATGTTTCTGTAAATAAAAAGGTCAAAACGGGTTAAACGGACCCGACCCGACTAGGTAAACGGGTTACGTGGGTCGGGTCAACCCGTTTATAAACGGGTTGGGTTCGGGTTGGCACAATTTGACCCGTTTATAAAACGGGTTGACCCGAACCCGACTTGACCCGACCCAAACACGACCCATTGACAGCCCTGACTCACTAATAATAAGCAACTTTAGAGTTTTGGGGTCGTGCATGGGAAAGAAAAAATGAAATGATGCGCTCATATTTTTCTTCTTTTATAGTATAGTATTGCAATTTACAAATTCAATCTTTTATCTTAGTATACAAGTGTACTTCCTCCTTTTAGTACTTTTAAACATCATAATCAAAGAGAACATAGTCTAAAACTTCCATTAATATTATACAACAAATATATTGGGCATGTATATGTTCTATACCAGCAAATATCGGTTGACAAATCACATGCGACACCGTAGCCAATATTTGATGAAAAATAATACCAAAGGTCGGATATATTACTATATTGTAGTCGTTATATAAACAGACCTAAACAATACAGTACACAAATAGTAAACTTATCCAACAAAATAAAACAAAGAAAAATAAAATAATGTGTAAATACATAAATATGATACATGTTCGAGAAAAACAAGAATTCAGCATCCAAAAAACACAACCAACCTACTTGTTAGTGTATTTGCACCCACATGCACCAGGAATACCATCAAAATTATGCACAACTAAGCAATTCTAGAAAGAGAATGACCTACAAATTATCACCCCTTGGCAGCATCAAATGGTGCTACTTAAAATTATGATAGGGCCGATTTGAATATATATTTGCAAAAAGGCTTCAGTCATACGTTCTTTCATTACATAGGAACATAACGTAATAAAAAAAATATTTACAAACTGATAGGAGATGAGAGAAGATAATGATATGTGCAAATATCTATGAATAATAGCATTAGATAAGCTGGGATGAGCGTTACAGGGCAAAATTTGTGCATAATAGTACTAAAAGTGGTCAAACAATTGTGCAACATAAAAAAACAAACAAAAAAGATAACACATCCATGTCTATTGAAATCAGCATAAATTAAATCACTGAGGTTGCGTTATGCTATATAACCCACCTCAATAGGCGTCATCAATTCGGCAGGCTTTTCCCAGCTAGATTGTTTTGTCTTCTTATTGTAGTAATACCTTAACCAAACAAAAATAGAAATGTTGTAATTTAACTACATACACTAGTGACCATAATAATCATTTGTTAAACATAAACTGATTGCCAAAATTATCATAATGGTATATGTGACATGTATGGTTACCTTCTTCCATTAGCAGCCGTATGCTCCAACCAGTCAGTAGACTGTGGAGCAGTATTGATAGGTTGTGTATTGGAAAGCTGGTTCTTTTGATTAAAGTAAAAAGGTAAAAAAATTAGTTACTATGTAGAAACAATTAACAAGATATTGAATGAAGGGCCATCGAATGCAATATATTTCTCACATTGATCGCGGAGGTTCCAGACGACTGTGAGGCCAACTGTGAATTCGCCACCGACATTCCAGCAGATTTCTGATCACTCTGTGACGAAGCTGTAACTGGAGGTACTCCCGCCTGAGATGATGGCTGGTACTGCAGAGGGACATTGACATACCAACATGACTATGGCAACATAAGTGAGATTGTTGCTTATTTTTAAGAGAATTGTTGACTAGTGTATATCTAACAGCCTAATGATGTTACTCATAATTGTAATCGTTAACAGTACGATTCATTGGATTGCATTGCTATCTGGACTTAAGCTTATATACACTGATCCAAACAACAGGTGCAAAACTCACATTGCAGATAATTTGTCCGTTGCTTCTATTAATGACGTGGAGTATTCACTAGCACAATGTTGAACTTCACTTACTGTCAGGTGATATAAGTAAGTCGCTTTTCTTTTGGCTATTCACTGGTCTCCAGGCTTTCATTTAATGTTGAACTTAGACACGGTATCTGTAATAAGCTGCCGGGATGGCATTTCAGGTTCTGTAACTATACATTTTACATTCCTACCCTAAATATAAACTCACATAGTAAACAGGTACTTGAAATAAATAAAAATATAAATTTGAATTTTTGATCTTAAGACCGCCATGACACTAAATTCATCTTTTACAGTATGGCCCAAATGATATAGCTATGGTAGAAATTCACATTATTAATATGTATCACACTGATACATATGAGAAAGGAAAGCGATTTTCTTACAGTGAATAATGAAGAAAGAGGCATTCCTGCACCACCTTGATTAACCATATGGTTGCCGGAAAACTGAGGGATCTGATTTGGCTGAGTATATGGCATTTGACCAGGATAACTTGGTAATGGGAGTATTTGATTTGATTGTGGAGCAAATTGAGGAGGATGAATGGGTGGCATTCCACCAACAGAAGTCATAACTTGCATAGGTTGAAATTGTGGTGGTGGCTGTGGTGGTGGTATAAACGGATGAGACTGTTGAGTTGGATCAACAGGTCTAAACTGCAATGTTTAAGAAGGAACTCATACATTTGTATAAACAAATAATAAGACCCAAAAAGATAAACATTTGAATAATGATTTGCAGATAGTGCTTTCACCTGCATAGGCTCAGGCTGACAAAAATTCTGAGGCAGACTTGTAACTCCAGGTAGAGGAGGCCTTATAGGCTATTTATGTTCCAATCATATAATTAGTAACACATATTGAGTTGCCAACATTAAACATGTACATAAATCAAGACAAAATATGTTAGAAAATGTCATACCAGCCCTCCGGATTGAGGATAACTGGTCATTGATGTAAAGTTAATGCTCTGTATTGCAACAATGGCCAAAAGAGATTAACGCATAAACAAGACAATGAAATTCAGCATCAAGATAAACAACTATAATTTTCAGAGTACTAAACATGGAAAAAGGAACAAAATATCATAGGTCGCGGGTCCATCTTTTTTATTCACTTAAAATACAATAATTGGAATCATCTCCAAACGGCAAGCTGGATCAAACAATCATGAATTATTTGAAGACAAAAATATTGAAACCATAACTAAGTATTTCTTCACTGCAATATATTTGAATGACACTTGACCACCATAAGCACGTAACGTAAGTTTACTGACTATTTAAGATGATGCTCCCTTCGGAAGGAAAAGAGAAAGGTATATAGAAACCATGAAAAAGCATCTTGAAACCTTAGCTTAATATAAAAACACTAGATGGTGTAGCCTAGTATGATGACCATAACAAAGCTTATCAACACATGCATGACATGGACAAGTAGGTAACTGTCAAGCTAACAGAAACGTCGATGCATTGATGGGGTATTTCAATACAATGTAACACCGCAAATTAAAATAGTAAACCATAGGCTCTGATTAAAACACTTAAAATCAATAAAAATGGTAATCAAACATCAAATTTGGAATCTTTTTTCCACCTAAATAGCAACGCCCAATATCAGTTAACTAAGTTAACGGTTTGTTTGGCATTCTTTTGTTCTCGGTAATGCCCCGCTCCCATTTGTGACACGTTTGATGCTGTTGGCCGTTTCGGAAACAAGAAATTTGTTGTGCTCGGGGACGTTTAATATGTTAGCTAGTTAAATTTAATTTTTATAAATATTAAAAATAAATAATTTGTGCAAGTTAGGTCTGTTTGGGTGATTTTTTACGTTGCGATCGTATCACAGTGATCTACATTATGTAGTCAGTCTGAACTAAATCTAAACAAATTTATATTTTTTATCTTATTTCTTTACTTATTTTGCAAATTACTGATACATACTATTCACTAAAAATAATTTAATTATAAAAACTATATTTCAAATACTCTGTGTAACACACACACATTATGTGTTCATCAAAATTCTCCGCTCAAACATCTCGCTCAAATGCTCTGGTCACTTTGCAAAGAATGCACGATAAACCAAGTCTACTTGCTTTATATACCTAATAATTACAGCACTATGATCTTGCAGCAACAAAAATTCTGCATATTTTCCAAGCAATTAGATTTAGTTCAAACATCCAAAGAAAATAGAAGTCGAGGATACGTTAAGGATTATTGCTTCCAAACTCAAAGCAACAAATTTCCAGATAGATTGGTCCAGATGAAAAATCACCAAGAAATATAAATTAATGAATGAATAAACATGAAGACCCTAGGCTAGAATCCCAAACACGAAGGAAAAGAGAGGCTAGTGACAAAAAGATCAACGTCCTCTTACTCAGTTAGGATGATTTGCAAATTATAACCCTGATTAATTGAATTTTTAGGTAACTGTCGAGAAGGAAAAGGTAAAAAAGATAAGGGGAAGGATCATGTAAGTCTACTACTTCCATGTCAACTACTTGTGTTATATCTGAAACAGTTTAGCTCTTGAATTAACACGAATAGAAGTGTTGACACAGTTTAACTCTTGGATTTAACTCCTTGAATTATAACAAACTAATATTGATATTTGGTTGGTATGGTATAAATTATTTTACACTAAATCACGTAAAAGGGAGGTATTCAAACAGTGTTATTGAAAGAGGAATGCATTAATTTCATGGTAAAAATAACAGGGAAAACATTACCATAATATATAACTTAAAATTGTGGTTTATGTATTTTAATTATTATGTTCTTATTAATATCTCACAAAGTCAAAATATAAATAAGTTACACAAAAGGTATTTTGATTAGTTATAAGAAGATTACCAAACGGGGTATTTCAAAATTTTGTGGACGTTGGATATATCAAAATTACAATAATTGCGAAAAATGGTCATGCAAAGTTCAAAATATCCAAACTTGTGTCTTTTTCTTCTAAACACTCATGCATAATCCACTTTGAAAAATCAAATTCAATATTGTCATCCCTGTTCTAAAAGACTAAAACATTATAAATCATACCAAAACTTAAACCATAATGAATATCTCATATTTGAAAACAAAATTATAACAAAACAAAAGGCACATGATATTTAATTTCAGAATAGAATGATATATTGTTATTTCATTCAATTTTCTGGTTAGGAATCTTTAGTGATCATTATTAACAATAGTGATACATCTGATGTCACGTTTTTTGTGTATAAATGTAAACTTTCAAAATTGATCATATGTAATTAGTTAAGAAGTGATCTTAACAATAAAGTTTCTACCCAATAAAAATATTATTTGATATACATGATCATGCATAAAAATATGTAATTTATTCGAGTCAGTAACGCGTTGACATAAGCTTCTGTTCTGACCATTTAACAATGTGATAGTTTTGTCAACGATTTGCTCCCAAAATTACACGTAAGTTTACTTTTTCAAAGTTTATTTTTCTCTATGTTTCATCTTTATTTTTATATCAATTAAAACTTATTTTGATTTCAGACTTCTCTAATTTCTGTAAGTTATGTTCCCGTTCCTCTTTATCTATCTATGTCTCCATTTTGTACTGCCTCGGACTTACAAGATGTATAAAGGATATACTTTGCTTATTTCAACATGCATTTCTTTAGCAATACATTTTTATCACCTCTACATGTTGCAATGGCCATTTCTAAAAAGATTGTGATAATAACATGGGATAGCAAAAAGCAATATTTTACGTACAGCTTTACACAAAATATTAGCAACTGCTCAACAGTAATAAAACATCACAGCCAAATGAACAACGGAAAAAACGGCTTTGACCGGAATAATGAAGTTCATTGATAGCACTGTAACACCTCAATTCAGAAGAGCGTATCTTTAGTTCCCACTAATACACCTCCGCTCAATAATAACTATAATAGAACATCCGACTTGAAATCGTTTCTCCATCTGAAAAGCAGTAACTGCCCCTAGAACACCCAAAAGCGGTTAACTAAATTAAACCTAGTTATTCACAAAATCTAATGATTCCAGCATTATAAGTTCGCACGATTAGAAAATCCATCTGCATATCGTTCCAAACAACTATCTTTATCTGAGAAATTTGAGGGTAAATTGATTAGGATGGTAATTTCCAAATTCAAGGCAGCAGATTCCCAATTAGAATGGTTCACTTGAAAAACAATCAAAAACATACAAAAGATTCCAGAAAGGATTGCAGGCAAATACCACATACAGATAACGAATGAATATACCTGAAGATCCCAGAACAGAATCTCGAACTGGAAGACAGATATAAACTAGTGACAAAACAACAGTGTCCTTACTCTCTTTCGGTTGGGTCTAGTTTGCAAATAAAAACCCTAATTGTCTTGAATTATCTAGGTTTCGGCTTTCTATTAACGAGGAGGGGTAAAATGAAGAAGATTGAAAGATCTTGTCTGCCACACCGGCTACCCGAGTTAACTCATGGATCAAGGAATTGAGTTTTAAACCTCACTGGTGGGCCACCAATTTTTATTTTTATTTTGCTTTAGGCTGGGATTAACTCGGTGAGAAAATAATCAAACTTCTAACCTATTGTTCCATATCCAATTGTCTTAACTAGTTTGCTTATCATAAAATTTCATATGTTTTCCTCTTTTTATTTTGTGTCTCTTGTCTTTGAACTCTTCGATATTAACTAGAAAATGTGATGACAACAGAAAAGACACGGGAGGTAACAGAATGACAAAGGGAATGAAGAACAAGAAAAGAACAAATTGTTTATTGGTATGTCGTTATTTTTCACAAAATATAAATAAGAAAATTCATTTTTCTGTGTTAACTTCGTTTTTTGGCAACATACATTGTGTACTTTTGTCGAAGCGAAAATGCAAAACTTAACAAAGCAAACCAAATGCATCCTAAGTTTATTTATTTACATGAAGATGAAAATAAAAATGAAGAGGTATGTTTGGGTTATATTTTTATTTGATTGCTCTTTATTTTAAGCTCTAATGACGATTCTTTATTGATGAATAAGTTTATTAAGTAATCTTGAGGTGCACAAGGTATAAAGATTCAAGGATAATAATTCATTTTAAAGCATAATGAATATATACAAAAATGGTTAAAATGCCCTACAAATGATAAGGAATATTCCTAACTTGGTAATTATTACATTTTTAAATGTGCAAATTAATTTCCAAGCATAAAGAATGCATAAGTTCAACATAGTTTTATGTTATATTTAATGTATAAATTTAAAAAACATGTACAAATCGTATATGATGTTAATATTCCAAAAGTCAAGTAAAATTGTACTGAGATGAAATATGTTTCAAATTTGATCAAGCAAAAAATATTGCAACAATTGTATTAATACATTTGTTGACATTTCCAATAGGATATCAATTTGAATAATATGCTGGCAGCTTTAAAGCATCATATTTTCTACTATACTAGTTATTTTATGTTGTGATGAATATATAACTACGCCGCCCCCACCCACGTTTTTGATGCAAGTCTACTTTTTGAAATAACTAAATGAAAATTCATTTTACTTCAATTCATATGACATAATAATTAAAATAATACATTAATTATCATAATTCAAGGTGAAATCCAACAATCTTGAAACAAAAATATTGTCGGATACATCCAAAAGTAATTTATATGACATTTTAATGATAGCTATAATACTACATGACATAAAAAAACCATAGTCGAGATTGCAAATTAGCAAAGTTCTATTATGAAATTCCCTTTTGACTACTTAGGGTTTAAGATTAGGCCTTTGAAGCTTAAAAAGGAAGATTGGATAGTGATCATAGATAAGATAAATAATAGATTACTAAGCTGGAATAGCATATTTCTGTCTAGAGCGGGTAGATTAATCCTTGTCAATTCAGTGCTATCGGCTATTCCTTCTTGTTGGATGGCCGTTCATTGATTTCCACAATGGGTTGTGGAGAAGATTGATAGGATCAGGCGTAACTACCTTTGGAATGGTGTTTTTGTTGGTAGAGGTTACAAATGTTTAGTTAATTGGGACATGTGTTGTAAGCCTAAGAAAGATGGGGGTTTGGGAATCTTAAATTTATATAACTTTAACTCATCCATGCTTGTCAAATGGTTATGGAAATTTAGATGTCCTGACGTGAAGGCTTCTTGGAAGATTATCGTTTCCAAATCTTATTATTCTAGAGGGGAGTTTATTACTGGGAGTAGTGGCATATGGGAAAATAGACTATCACACTTTTGGAAATCTGTATTGAATTGTTTCGTTTTTTTAATTTAGGTTGTAAAGTAATTGTCCATTCAGGTAACCTTACTTATTTTTGGCACGATCCTTGGATTTCTAGTGTGCCGCTCAAAATTGAATTTAATAAGCTTTTTAATAATTGTAATTTTAAGAATGCATTAATTATAGATGTTTATAGAGTGGATTTAGACCCTCCGTGGGTGTTTTCCTTTGATAACATTTTAGAAGAGGACTTGTTAAGACAATTGGCCTTACTTAAAGCTAAGTTAGAGATGTACCATTTGGATGAGAATGGTGATTCTTTTTGTTGGAGTTTAGACAAGAGCTTAGTTTATACTGTTAACTCTATGTATAATTTATTAACTTTACTGGGGTTTCTTTACTTTCTTTTAAATTTTTATGGAAGTCTAATTCTCCCCCCAAAGCTAAGTTTCTTATGTGGTTGATCATTCATAAGAAGCTTAATACGATTGAGCTTTTGAAAAGGAAGAATATTATATTTGATGGCAAGTGTTGTTTTTGTTATATTGGAGAGGAGGATGCTGATCATTTATTTTACTCTTGCTACTTCACTTTTTCTATTTTTAATATGATTATGAGGATTTTTACTTTTGATGGTTTAAATTCCTTTAATAATTGTGCCGATTATTGGAATTGTGATAGACTAAGTTACAATACTAGGCAGAGATATGTATTGGATTCCTTAGTTACAATCACTAGTTGGTTCATTTGGTTAGAAAGAAATCAGAGATTTTTTCATTCTAATTCTGAATCCGCTGATAATTAAATCATCAGTATAGTAAAATTTAGTCTGGATTGGATGTCAAATTCACATTATAAGTTTTTTGGTAATTTACGATTTGGGTGTTTTTTGTTTAAGATTAGATCTAATCTGGGTTTATTTATTAGATTCATTAGTTATTTTAGATATAATAAATCTTGTCTCTGTTGATATTTGGCATTTTTTATTATTTTACCTTATATGTCATTCTTTTTGTACATATATATATGGATATATGTTTTATATTTACATATATATATAATTACATATTTATATATATGTATAACTGTTTATACATATATATATAGACATATACTCATATATATATATATATGTAAGTTACTGATAGTTTCTTTTCAGTATTTCAGATTACAGGTTGTAGATTTAGCTGAGGAGCTTTTGGGGTTTGCTGTCTGGATTGATCATTTTTTTGCATGTTAGACTCATTTGTATGTAGAGTTAGGGTGTTTTGATTTGGGGGTCTTATTACCCTCCTTTCCTAGTACTTAGATTGCTTTATGTATTGGAATATATATACTTCTTTATTGGGTGGTGGCCTTGCCGGAACTCAATATCAAAGTATGATGGGTGGTGGCCTTGCCGGAGCTCATCTATCTATTATCCTCTACATTCTTTTTGGTGATCTTGTTTGGATCTGTATCTGGATATTGTATCATGTTACTTCGTTATATATATATATATATATATATATATATATATATATATATGTGTGTGTGTGTGTGTGTGTGTGTGTGTGTGTGCGCGCGCGCGCTCTCTCTTCCTATTGGAAGACCACACATCATTTGTTTTCAAAAAAAAAAAAAAAAAAAAATCTAATAGTAATATACATATGTTAATTTTGTGAAACAACAAAATAAATTAGCTATATTATAGGGAATAACAAAGATTTTATATAATATATATTTACGCAAAGCAACAAATACTAAATTAAAATGAACATAAATGTATAACTAAACTAACTCGTTTCTTAATGATCCAAAGTTTGTTGAAACCATGTTTTACTCACTGAAGGATAATACATTTATTCCAAAAAAACAAAGAACCCCAATAAAACGTTCATTATCTTCCTATGTAAAATATTAATAATAGAATTTCATATAAATCGTCTTTTTTCAAATAGATATTGCTACTTATTCCATTTTAATCACACATGCATCTACAATAAATAAAATTGGTTTAATTTTGACTCTTTGATCAATAATTATAAAATTTCATCTTATTTGTATTCACGTACTCAAGCTTCATTAATTTGTACTCTTCATATCACATAACATTTAGTTAGAGACGTTGAAAAGAATGTTTACTAAAATAACCAAACAAATTATTAATCTGCCTTTTTATAAGGCCATTATGCTTTAGATATGGAAGTTTGGATAGCTCAACCATCATGATGGATAGTCCGAAGTGATGATCAGATAGCTCGGGAATCGAGTGTGGATGCTAACTTAAATTTATGGATACTCGAGATCGCTTGGAAGAAGCATCGAAATTGGATAAACTTAGACATATGAAGACTTAGAATTTAAATCAATCCAAACTCATTAACCCGGATCAGTTCGATATGCTACAAGTAAAGGGACCATCATACTTCGTTATATCTAGATCGACATGGATGAATTAGCATCAGATCTGTAAACTCAAGGAAGTGGATCAAGGTCAAGGTTACTCAAGAAGAAAATGGGCACATTTGAACATGGGGCCGGATAGGTTCACTAAACAAGGACCTAGATCGATACTGATTCAAACCTTTGGATTGGTACCAATCTGATGTGTGAACGTGGGCGATCTGACCCAAATTCTACTGGATTGGTCTCATGTTCTCACATTGTAACACCCTACCTCCGTTAAGGTCACTCGCAAAGGGAATGCCTTAACTTTGTTGAAGCGTTTTTAGTAGACAGAATAGAAATCTACAAGACAGATAAAGTAGTACTTGAAAATTTTATAACTTTATTACAACAGAAATAGAAATAAGTTTGGTTACATCTTTCAAAATCACAATATTGGAATTCAAGTACATAAATATCGGTCTTGTACAAAAGCCTCCAGAATGCATAGTTTTTAAAGCCATAATCCCCAATATAAACTGCCATGGAAAGATAGAGCCAAAGCCCAGCAATACTTCAAACACTTCAAGCAGAGAGAATCTGAATCAAGCTCCTATGTTTCCACCCTGAAAACCTTGGGGGGGACGGAAAGAAAAGAGGCGAAACAAACTAGGTCAGACATAAGTCTGGTGAGTCCAGCAACTTTCAGCATATAAACAGATAATAGTATCATGACATGTAAATAAAACTGGATGAGAGATAACCGTAATAGAATAGCAGGTTAATAGAAGAAACGAAATGATATAGGCTAAGCTAAGCTTTTCACTTCTCTGCACTAATACTAGTATAACAGGATTAGGTGTTACCCTAATGTCTAAACGGAAACTAAATAATCTCTGCAGAAACAGAATGCTAGTAATGGGCCTTTACCACCCGAACAGAGGCAGACGGTACAGAAACAGAATGCTAATAATGGGCTTTTACCACCCCAACAGACAGAAGGTATGGAAACAGAATACTAATAATGGGCCTTTACCACCCAACTAATGGGTCTTTACCACCCCAACAGACAGAAGTTATGGAAACATAATCGGAAATGGAATCAGAGATGGAAACATAATCATCCCTATGCAAACAGAATGTTAGAATTAGGTGTATGCTAGTAATGGGCCTTTACCACCCCAACAGACGGTACCAAGTAGAAACAGAAAGGTGTTACCACCCAACAGAAACAGACGGTACCAACAGAAACAGACAGAACTAAGTGTACCCTAAGTCCTACCCCCCAAGCGATCGGATCCCTAATACATAAATACCCTGTGTCGGCCCCACAGTATGGTGTATCACTCCCTAAAGTGGCAACCTATTGGAATAGAACTATTTACAGATGTCACGGTGTCTTACATCCTCAGAGCAGACCGGATCCATGCACGCACATGACCCGGTTGGAACGCGCCATCAACACCCCTCGCCATTATCAGAATGAACCGCTTATAATTAGTTCAACAAGCATGCCCGGACCCCTACATAGTGTGGGGTCAAAGTTTTGATACCAGAAAGGGTTACTGACTAATATGGGTCCCAAACAACAGATGACACAAGTATTTCCCCTCCTAACCTTGTGTCCCCAGACTAGCAGATTTCAGATTAACTTGTTTACAAATTTCAGATAGAGTTCAGATTACTAGTTCACAGATCAGACAATCAAGTTAACAAGTTTTCAGATTAACAGATCAGATGTACGGATTTAACAGACTTACAGATTGTCTAACTTTGTATTGGGCCTACAGATTCACGAAACGGGTTTATTAGATTCATCAGTCCAGTTGGTTTAACCCTATCCATCCAACACGTTTTTAGACACCACATTTCTCTTAAATTTGCATTAATTAAATATTAATGCATAGACCTCTCACATTAGGTCGGTAGCTTGTGGCTGCTGGATGTGCCGGGCGGACTTCTGCCACAAGCCAGACCTAACCTCGTGTCTAAGCATATTTTAGTTATGCCTACGACCTCTCACATTAGACTGACAGTTTGCGGTTGCTGGTTAAGCCGGTTGGTTTCGGGCAGGCTTCTACCGCAAACAGAGTCTAACCTCGTGTCATAGCCAATTTATTCCAATACAGATTATACAGATAACAGATTAAACTTCTTTACAGGTTACAGCAGATTAATCAAATTTCCATGTTTTACTCAATCTTAGATCGAGCCTACGGATTTTCATACCCAAATTACAATTATTCAGCTTTCAACAAATTAGGCAATTCAACAGATAACAAATCTAGCAGATTAGGCGATTCAACAGATTTAGCAGATCAGGCAATTCAACAGATTTAGCACATTAGACAATTCAATAGATTTAGCAGATAACAGATTTAGCAGATTAGGCAATTCAACAGATTTAGCAGATAACAGATTTAGCAGATTAATTCAACAGATTATATATTTCTAAAATTCTATTTACATATCTTGCCTAATCATAAATTAAGCCTAAACTTACATGCCTAAATCATGGTCATAATTCATAATCCAAATTTTTAGTTAAACTTTGCACAGTACAGAATATTCTCTAAAAGCCCAAATCATGATATACCATATGAATTATGCCAAATTATAGCTTTTAATGCCAAACATCCAAAAATCTACTTTTAGGCGTATTCACATTGATAGTTATCCTATTATAATATAGGTCTCTACGCCTAAGTCACATATTCCTTTTTCAAGTCATGAATCGTTACATAAAATTTACCCAAAAATCTAGATCTTTAAATTATAACATCTCAAAATCAGATCTTAACTTTAAACATGCGTTATGTCCCCCAAGTTTCAAGTCATATATTATCATACAATGATTTCTCTTCTTCCAAATTACAGAGTATACACAGATCTAGATCTAATTTTCAACATATGTCCATTTCTCAAATCAGTCAAAGATCAGTCATGTCCAATTATGCATTATCCATTATTTTTCCCGAAATCTAACATTCGTGCGTTAATCTCTTATGAGATTTGGCGCAGGCTCATGGTAGCCCGGCTATAAACAAAAAGGAAGAAAAGAGGGAACAGATACAGAACAGTCACAATAATATTAACAAGATAGATCCATAGAAAAGTATGCATAACCTCAGATCCAGATTCACAAAAATGTCAAGATAATTATTAAATTTCATATATGAAAATAACTGTACTCACAAAAAGGAACGATTCTTGTATTCTGGAATCTGTGTTATGAAACATAAATTCTCGCCTTTGATGTAGACTAATCGTTTTAGATTTGATTCTCTTTTAATTCTATTCAGATTGGAAGAAGATGCATTAATCCTAGTTTTGATCCCAGCAGAGTAGCGACGCCATTATATTATTTTAATAAGAATAGAGGCAGAGTATAGGCAGAATGAAATTGTGTAAAGAGAAAACTAGGTTTGGGGGTGTTTAAATAGGTTAGAGCTCACGAATCCGGTCAGACAGGCGTCCAGGTGCAGAAAAATGGATTTGTCTCCAGATCTGGAAAGGGGGGGAGGTCGACCCTAAGGTCGACCCTAGTGTCGACCTGCTTACCCAGGTCGACCCTAAGGTCGACCTTAGTATCGACCTGCTTACCCAGGTCGACCCTAGTGTCGAACTGGGTCCTGGGCGGGAATTTTCCCGCCCAGCCTGGGTGTCTCTTTTGAATTTCGAAATCTGAATTTTGAATTTCGGGCTGGTTTTTATTGGAACTTCCGAAGGCCATATCTTCTTCATACGGAGTCCGATTTACGCAAACTTGGACTCTATTCCAAGCAGAATTTCGAGACGAACGTAATGGCGTAACCCGTTTCCCTTAGTTATTTTTTTACAATTTAATTATTCTCTGATTTGTTACTCTTATGTTCACAGAATATACGGGGTGTTACATTCTCCCCTCCTTAAAGGATTTCGTCCCCGAAATCTTCAAGTTAAGAAGAATGTTTCCTACCATCCAATCACCCATCTACTCAACCATCATCCACAAGCATCCATTGTCCTTAGAAACTTCTAACGTTGTATGCACATATGCAAAAGTGTGTGTATATGTTCTTCATCTAATGCAAAGATCAAGCGGTCCACTTATTCAGTTGACCTCCTTAATGCGAATTATATCAGTGTCATGAGTCCAACATGTATGCAATTTTCCTATTTGATACATATCATTTCTATATGAGTGCACAACCGTTCATTCATATGCAACATCCACGTGCTGAGTCAACCATTTCGCATTCATAAAAATTTTAAAAATGCACACACATCCATATGCAGTATGAGAGTGTTTTGGAGCCGATCTAGTGCCTAGTGTGTGTATATGCATCCACTAGCAACCACTTGCATCCACTTGCAACCATCAAACATAACATGTCTCAAACACATGTTTACACCCATTAGTTTCTACCTAAAGGTCGAAGATTCGATCGATATTTTACAGCCGAGTGATAGAAGCAAGTACAAGTAAAACAAAAGCTTTGTTCCTATCAGACATCGGTTTAAGAGAATAACCCCCTAAGTATCAACCCCGAAGACCGAAATCAACATCAGATTGATACTCAGAGAATCACTCCCATTAAACAAATGCCCAACTGGAAATCTACTTCACGCTTCGAGTAAAAACCCCTATCATTTTCAGAATTATTCAGATACTTACAGACTACTGGTACAGATCAGATTATCAAATGATTCTTAGGAAACTAAGCATGATAAAACCCCACCATATCCCACAAAAACCAGGATGTATGCGTCATAGTCAACTTAACGCCCAACTCAGATACCCTCAAACCCCAACCCATCACAAACAGATGAGTCGTAACCCTTATGGGGTTTGAGACCATAGCGGGATCAGAAATAAGACTAGTATTTAAGTGCAGAGACTCAGCTACAGAATTAAAATGCCAGAATGATCAGATAAGGAAATTAAACTTTCTACGAAAACTTTTCCACCTTTGTCCCGTCCACCAACTACGAGAGTATCCACCTACCCTCCAGAAGGTTCTACCCTTTGCCCTTGCCTTCTGGGGCAATCCTAGATCAGATGTCCTGTCCCACTGCACTGAAAACAACCAGTCTTGTTAACAAATCTTTCTCCAAAGTTGCCCTCATTGCATGGAAAACCTTACGAAGCTCGGAAGAGGATTAGCCCTAAGTGAAATTATTGCGGCTACAGATGGAAGTCAGGCACTTCTTTGCCCTTCGACAGACGCCGTAGTCTCATCATGCCTACGGAACCATGTCGCGATGAGGTTACCTCCCAAAAAGCCAGGAGCCCCGGAGATTCAGAAAAGAAGGAAACAAGGATTAAACAGAAAATCAAAAGATAGATATATGGCTCTTGGGGATTATATTTTTCAAAATAAACTCTACTTTTGAAAATACTTCCTTTTTAAAAACTTTTTGAAAATAGTTTTCAAAAACTTTTTATTGAATCTAGTAACCTTCAGCTCTGATACCAAGTATAACACCCCCACCTCCGTTAAGGTCACTCGCAAAGGGAATGCCTTAACTTTGGTGAAGCGTTTTTAGTAGACAGAACAGAAATTTACAAGACAGATAAAGTAGTAGTTGAAATTTTTTTAACTTTATTACAACAGAAACAGAAATAAGTTTGGTTACATCTTTCAAAATCACAATATCAGAATTCAAGTACATAAATATCAGTCTTGTACAAAAGCCTTCAGAATGCATAGTTTTTAAGGCCATAATCCCCAATATAAACTGCCATGGAAAGATAGAGCCAAAACCCAGCAATACTTCAAACACTTCAAGCAGAGAGAATCTGAATCAAGCTCCTATGTTTCCACCCTGAAAACCTGGGGGGGGGGGACGGAAAGAAAAGAGGCGAAACAAACTAGGTCAGACATAAGTCTGGCGAGTCTAGTGACTTTCAGCATATAAACAGATAATAGTACCATGGCATGTAAATAAAACTGGATGAGAGATAACGGTAACATAAATAACAGGTTAACAGAAGAAACGGAATGATATAGGCTAAGCTAAGCTTTTCACTTCTCTGCACTAATACTAGTATAACAGGATTAGGTGTTACCCTAGTGTCTAAACTGAAACAGAATAATCTCTACAGAAACAGAATGCTAGTAATGGGCCTTTACCACCCGAACAGAGGCAGACGGTACAGAAACAGAATGCTAATAATGGGCTTTTACCACCTCAACAGACAGAAGGTACGGAAACAGAATAATAATAATGGGCCTTTACCACCCAACTAATGGGCCTTTACCACCCCAACAGACAGAAGTTACGGAAACAGAATCGGAAACGGAATCAGAGACGGAAATAGAATAATCCCTATGCAAACAGAATGTTAGAATTAGGTGTACACTAGTAATGGGCCTTTACCACCCCAACAGATGGTACCATGCAGAAACAGACAGGTGTTACCACCCAACAGAAATAGACGGTACTAACAGAAACAGACGGTACCAACAGAGTACCCTAAGTCCTACCCCCCAAGCGATCGGCTCCCTAATACATAAATACCATGTGTCGACCCCACAGTAGGGTGTATCATTCACTAAAGTGACAACCTATTGGCACATACCTACTTACAGATGTCATGGTGTCTTACATCCTCAGAGCAGACCGGATCCATGCACGCACATGACCCATTTGGAACGCGCCATCAACACCCCTCGCCATTATTAGAATGAACCACTTATATTTAGTTCAGTAAGCGTGCCCAGACCCCTACATAGTGTAGGGTCAAAGTTTTGATACCAGAAAGGGTTACTGACTAATATGGTTCCCAAACAACATATGACACAAGTATTTCCCCTCCTAACCTTGTGTCCCCAGACTAGCAGATTTGAGATTAACTTGTTTACAAGTTTCATACAGAGTTCAGATTACTAGTTCATAGATCAGACAATCTAGTTAACAAGTTTTCAGATTAACAGATCAGATGTACGGATTTAACAGACTTACAAATTGTCTAACTTTGTATTGGGCCTACAGATTCACGAAACGGGTTTATTAGATTCATCATTCCAGTTGGTTTAACCCTATCCACCCAACACGTTTTTAGACACCACATTTCTCTTAAATTTGCATTAATTAAGTATTAATGCATATACCTCTCACATTAGGTCGGTAGCTTGTGGCCGTTAGATGTGCCGGGAGGTTCCGAGCAAACTTCTGCCACAAGCCAGACCTAACCTCGTGTCTAAGCATATTTTAGTTATGCCTACGACCTCTCACATTAGACTGACAGTTTGCGGTTGCTGGTTAAGCCGATTGGTTCCAGGCATGCTTCTACCGCAAACAGAGTCTAACCTCGTGTCATAGCCAATTAATTCCAATACAGATTATATAGATAACAGATTAAACTTCTTTACAGGTTATAGCAGAGTAATCAAATTTCCATGTTTTACTCAATCTTAGATCGAGCCTATGGATTTTCATACCCAAATTACAATTACTCAGCTTTCAACAGATTAGGCAATTCAACAGATAATAGATCTAGCAGATTAGGCGATTCAACAGATTTAGCAGATAACAGATTTAGCAGATTAGGCAATTCAACAGATTTAGCAGATAACAGATTTAGCAGATTAGGAAATTCAACAGATTTAGTAGATAACAGATTTAGCAGATTAATTCAACAGATTATATATTTCTAAAATTCTATTTACATATCTTGCCTAATCATAAATTAAGCTTAAACTTACATGCCTAAATCATGGTCATAATTCATAATCCAAATTCTTAGTTAAACTTTGCACAGTACAGAATATTCTCTAAAAGCCCAAATCATGATATACCATATGAATTATGCCAAATTATAGCCTTTAATGCCAAATATCCAAAAATCTACTTTTAGGCGTATTCACATTGATCGTTATCCTATTATAATATAGGTCTCTATGCCTAAGTCACATATTCTTTTTTCAAGTCATGAATCGTTACATAAAATTTACCCAAAAGTCTAGATCTTTAAATTATAACATCTCAAAATTAGGTCTTAACTTTAAACATGCGTTATGTCCCCCAAGTTTCAAGTCATATGTTATCATACAATGATTTCTCTTCTTCCAAATTACAGAGTATACACAGATCTAGATCTAATTTTCAACATATGTCCATTTCTCAAATCAGTCAAAGATCAGTCATGTCCAATTATGCATTACCCATTATTTGTCCCAAAATTTAGCGTTCGTGCGTTAATCTCTTATGAGATTTGGCGCAGGCTCGTGGTAGCCTGGTTATAAACAAAAAGGAATTTTCCTGCCCAGCCTGGGTGTCTGTTTTGAATTTCGAAATCTGAATTTTGAATTTCGGGCTGGTTTTTATTGAAACTTCCGAAGGCCATATCTTCTGCATACGGAGTCCGATTTACGCAAACTTGGGCTCTATTCCAAGCAGAATTTCGAGATGAACGCAATGGTGTAACACATTTCCCTTAATTATTATTTTACAATTTAATTATTCTCTGATTTGTTACTCTTATGTTCATAGAAAATACGTGGTGTTACACACATGGTTTTTTAGGTCTATCCTAGCACATCTACATTTATAAACAAATGTCTTGGATGATGGAAAAGGTGGTCTTTTTTGGGTTCTATACGCAGTAACTCTATCATATTCAAAATTTATCTCCTTTCCTCCATATTCTTGTCATCTAAACAGTATTGTATTGTAAGCTAAAGGTATAAATCAAAGATTACCTCACAGTGGACGTAAGCACGTGCTCGAACAATTATAAATCTATGGTATTCTTTTCTTTTACTTGCATTCTCTGCGTTATATGATATGTGAAATTCTATGAATGCTTTATGATTGGATTATTTAGGGCGTTAGAATCATTGGACCAAAAACCAAAATAACATTTTTTGTATGCCAGGCTGGGGCACATTGATTTGGATTTTGGATTTCTAAGGATTGGATATAGCTAGAAAGAAGAGAACAAATGCTCAAGTTGAAGGAAGTCGGGAGGCTTGTTCAGAAGAAAATCTCTCTTTCTATCTCAGTAGGGCAGAGATGGATGAAGTGATTAAAAAATTGGAATATAGGTTTGAACGCCAAGAGGATTTGCTCAAGAAGCAAGAAGAAATGATGACTGACTTTCTCTATCAAATTGGATGACAAAGAAGACCAGGAGGTTATGAAGGAAGTGCTGGAGTCGGACCCAGCAGAGCAGCAACACTCGGATTGGACTAGGGGGGGAATCCCCCGAAAACTATTCAGATTATTACCGATCCTGATTCATGGGTCGCTGCCGGCTTGGTTCATACTGGGGGCAATCCCCCGAGAGGTGCTAGCATGGCTTTGGGTCCTTTAAGAGCCTAGGATTTGAGGATTGGTTCTGGAAATTAGCGCACTGGGGTTAGAATATAAGATTAAAGCAGACAAGGATAGACCCTCATTATGGAAACCAGATCGATTCTTGTCCCTCATCTCTCATCAGTACCGATCATGATACAGAATTCAGAGAAGATTCAAGACCCATGAGTAATCAAGAGTTCAAGATAAATATAGTAATAGAGTCTAGTTTATGTAAGACTCTGAATAGCACTCCAGGTTCAAATTCCAATTCTGTTTTTCAAATTTGATTTTTAAATTTCAAATTCTATTTTCAAATTCTATTTTCAAAATTCAAATTATAATTAAGTTTTTTCTCTCTTACTTTTGATTTTAAACTTAAGTTTTAAAGTTTATATAGTTATATACTTTTATATTTATATAGTTTTAAACTTTATAATTTTATAAATATGTTTATATAATTTATATTTATGATTTCATATGATTTTCTACTTTATAATACTTATTTATATGACTATGTTTTAACTCAAGAATTTCCAGAATTATATATATATTAAAACACTTGAAAAATATTCAAATTTTAGATTTTGAAACACATCTGTCGACATACATATATGGGGATGTAGACATACAACTGTCGTATTTTCAGTTTTGAAAGGAAGTGTCTTTTCACCATTTGTAACGTTCCAGAAGCGTTGCAACCTTTCAAATCTTATAAATAACGGTTGATTTCGAATTTTTTAGCCATTCTTCTTCTCCATCTTCATCCATTTTCATTCCTCCATCATTATTTCATATTTTTATGATTTCTACACTTATACTCTGTCGATTTCAATTCCAAATATATAAAACTTCTTCTCTTCTCACTCTCTACTCGTTATTCTCTAAATTGAAGTGTTATAGAAGAGTTATAGGGTTGTTGTAATCATTTGGGATTTTTTTATGATAGTCTTGGAAATGGTGTGTTCCTTGTAGCCATGAAATCAAGGAAAGGAACGGTGTTAACCTTATAGCCGGGAAATCAAGGGTGGTGGAAAGGGTGTTAACCTTGTAGCCGTGAAATCAAGGGGATTATATCGAGATTTTGATCTAGTAATAAAACTCTGCGCAATCCAGCATTGCATAGGACTGGACGTATGAGCAATCCGAACCAGTATAAAATCCGGTGTGTTCTTTCCTTTTTCTGCATTTTATTTCTGTGTTTGTGTTTGATTTTGTGTCGGTGATTATCTCTATGGTGTGTTATTCATATAGTAGATAATATTAGTTCTAGATTTTATTAAATTCCTTGAAAACATTATTCACCCCCCTCTAGTGTTAGTTTTGCCTTAAGATTCATTCTGCATTCCCTAACAAGAACATCACTTCACTCTTCCAGAAGTGACACTTCGAAAACTTAGCTTTCAACTGATGCTTTCGCAAAATTTCCAAAAACAACTTGCAAGTGCATTTTATGCTCTTCTTCATTCCGGAAGTAAACCAGAATATCGTCCATGAACACAACCAGGAACTTGTTCAATTGATCTCTGAATACCCTATTCATAAGATCCACGAAATACACTGGCGCGTTTGTCAACCCAAATGGCATCACCAACCATTCAAAGAAATCGAATCACTACAAGAAAACACTGATTTTACAACGGAAATATCCGTCGCTAATCCGTCAATAAAGGCCTCTTAGCGACAGATCTGCAGCGGAATACTACTGTCGTTAAAAAACACGTCGGTATTTTAAGCACAATTTTGCGACGGAAATTAACATCGATTCTTCGTCGCTTTACCGACGTTTAATAACATTTCATAATAAAATCAATAAATATTATCATTTTATTTAAAAATATTTCACCGACGTTTTACCAACGGATACATATAACATAATAAAATCATTAAATATTTTTCCATCACTAAATTCACGCTATTTAGCGAGGGATTACCGACGAAAATATATAGCAAATATTTTACATTCCATTATCCGTCGGTAAATCCAAGCTATATAGCGATGGATTAACGACGGCTATATCTGTTAACATGTATACATCCTTTTGTTATCCGTTGGTAAGCCGTCGCTACCTTTAAATTATCAGTTTCTTCTTAGCGACGTTTTAATGTCGATTTTGATGAAAATTTCGTCGGTGTTCCCTTTCTGTTTTGTTTATATTATGTTTTTTTCAGCCATCGCCGTTACCAATCGATAGGGTTGTCTCTCTCTCTCTCTCTCTCTCTCTCTATATATATATATATATATATATATATATATATATAAACACATAAAATGAGTGACATTGACAGAAAAGGAAACGCAATTGTAAGTTTTTTTTATCACAACAATATTTTTTATTAGAGCTAATATTTCATACATAAAATAATACCGTCCATAATCATCCATCAATTCATACATACACTAGATTGAATTATAACTAACAAAATTATTCAGCTAGCGCTTGTGGTATTCCATACAAAACATCATCCTTACTCATAATACCCATACAAAAAAAACACAAAAGAAGCATTTACAACAAAATATATCCAGCTACCATACCCGAGTAACTCATGAAGATGACGATGGCGAAGGATCTTCCTAATCAGATTCATGAAACATTGCTATCATTTGTTTCATTTGTGCTTGAAAGTTTTCTATGTCTGCTTTTTGTTCTTGTGCAAGCCTTGTCTGCTCTTCCTCAAGTATTTGGCAATTAGGTCGCTCACGCTCTCTTTCCGCCTCAATCCTAATCCGTTCTGCTCTCTCATTCTCGAACTCTAAGCGCATTTCCTCAACGATTTTTTGTAGCTCATGAACATCATCTTCATTATCAACACAATGACACTTTGAACGTTGAGAAGAGGGAAGCTGTAAAGAGTTTACAATATAGAAACATCAGTATAAAAACATTACATTCTAAGTGGAATATACTAAACAACAATATAAAATGGCAACATAAAAACAACAACAAAAATAGTTTTGTTAACCTCAGTGATAAAGCCAATGTAATATAATATTACTGGGTACCAAAAATATAATATTACTGGGTACCAAAAATATAATATTAAGTGCACTAAGTACACAACAAATGGACATGCAACAAAAATACAAACAAAAACACAAAAGCATGTCCAGGTAACTCACTTGCAAGGATAAAAATGGTGCAACAACGAAGCAATAAGGCCTCAAATTTGGAAAATGCACAAAATGAAGTGTATGATGTCATAGATAACGAGGGACAAGATAGCTATGCATATGAATTCATCGAAACAACACAACTTTTCAGTTCTGCCACAACTTTTCAGTTGGAGAGAATTATGAAATTAAATCGCATATATATACACACCTACAAAACTTCACAAGCATGTACAAAACACAACTGGAACAGCTAGTTATACAAGCAATAATTCACAATGGACAGTTTAAACAGAAGCATTATTTCTCCACTCCAGTACACTAGCTCTTCCCAGGTGATGGAAATATTAACTAGAACAGAAGATATCTTGATCATCTATTTTAGAATCACAAGTAGTTGATGACTTTGTCTACAAGGTGATTGACGTAAAGATCCGCAACTCATCCAGCCTTGAAATTAGTCCAATAAAGGAGGAAGATTTATTATCAAGGTTTATAATGGAAATGGACAAGGATCCAAAGAATATGACTAGAAAATACTTAAGAGACATAATGCTGAATTTTATAATTGCGGGTAAAGATACAATAGGAGGGACATTATCTTGGTTCCTATACATCTATATAAGTGTCCACATATACAAGAAAAAGCAGTAGGTGAAGCGAAAGAAGCGGTTAAGAATGTTGAAAACACATAATTTGGTGAATTTTCTGGTTCTCTTAATGATGAAATGCTGGAGAAGATGCAATATCTCCACCCAGAAATAGCTGATACTTTAAGACTATATCCACCTGTTCTCATGGATTCAAAAGTTTGCTTTTCGAAGGACACTTTGCCTGATGGCTACGGAATAAATAAAGGAGACATTTTGGCCTACTTGCCTTATGCAATGGGTAGAATGAAAATAATCTGGGGCGAAGATGCTAAAAATTTTCAACCTGAAAGATGGATAGATACGAAAGGGCTATTCCAACCTGAAAGCCCATTCAAATTCACTACTTTTCAGGCTGGACCAAGGATATGTTTGGGTAAAGAATTCGCTTAAAGACAAATGAAAATATTCCCAGCTGTACTCCTAAACTTTTTCAAGTATAAACTGTGCAATGAAACAGAGAATGTTAGATACAGGATCATGGTTATTCTAAGCATTGAGAATGGCCTACAAGTATATGCTTTTCGAAGATGAATGTTGGTTTAGTCTATTTCAAACATCTACACCGCCGGATGATTTATATATGTGTATTGCCTTGAGTTAGAACTCAGAGTTTGCAAAATTGATAGCTGCTAAAAATAATAACTGATATTAAATACTTGAGCAAAACTGATAGCTGCTAAAAATTATTATTGAGAAGCTGAATTGCTTATAGTTGGAATTCCAAGAAGCTTCTGATTTGCTAGAGCTACAACCTCCACCCAGAGGATTATAAGTTCAAAAATATGAGTAGTAAAACTGCATTATATAAAATGTATAAGAAAGAAGTGGATGAGCCATCATTACGCACAGAAAATGCCACATTAATTTCGTAAAAATCAATTTGAGAAGCTTCCAAACCAGCATTTAAAATAGCTTTTGGTACTGCAACCGCTGGAGCTGTTGTAAAGAGCTCAGGAGCCTGGATGACCATACAACCATTTTAATAAACGTAGAGCGTATAGTTCAGCTAGTTTGGTAATTTAAGTTGAGTGTAAATTAAAACTTATACCTATGCTGCATCTGCATAACCTGTGATTTTTGTGATAACTTCTAACCCAATTTCTCGTGCTTTTGCTCCACTCATCAATACCAATACAACAGCACCATCACTAATTATTTCATACAGGATTTTTTGTTGTTGTTTTAAATATTTGCTTATACCCCATTATTGGGATACAGTATAAACAGAATTAAGGGATTGTGCATATCGAACAAGATTGGATCAGATAAGCAACATTAGTTATGACATGAACAAAAAAAAGCCGATGAACACATCCATGGTAGCAGATAGATGATTACGGATTGATAATACTAAATATGTTTAGAAAGTGCAGTAGTTGTAAAGACCTAAATGTCCAGAGCATGTGTACCAATATCAATATTGAAATTGAGAACCATTTTACCAATAGTGCTTAGTAATATCATGTTGTGACTTATGGCCAGCACACCAAAAGTTAAAAGGAACGAGAATCCATAAAAACACCAGAAGCAGAAAACATTGAAACACATCCACATGATAAAACGAAGATAAAATCCTGACTGCACTTCAGATAAAACGAGCTAAAAATTTGAATGCTTGAGCAAAGCACTCTAGAACATGTCGTCCATTTCCATAACCCATGGTATCTCTATGTGGTAGAGAAAGTTTACATACGATATATGTAGCATGATATATGTTCTTCTCTTGACACTGAATGATTGTCAGCACAAAGTTCAACACACATTCCCATAGCACAATCGCCATAGACATCCCATAATCCATCTTTAAGCATAGCATCAACAAGAGTGTCATGTCCAAACCGAGATCTTTTTTCTGAGAAAAATAAATAAATCAATCAAAATCGGAGTAAATCAATAGGCCTTTTTTGTTAAATTATAAAGCTACAAAAACAAAGCACGTGAGCATCAAGAGTAAAGGAAACATACATAAATAAATAATCACAAATTTTTTATTTTGGTCTTTAATTATCATCCAAATCACAAAAGATCATGCCAGGTGTCCATAACATACTTTCAGAAACGTCCCTTGTTAAAATTAACAATATTATGTAGGATTTAGCAAAAAATTGGATGCCCACCGAAATCGTTGAAAGTTGCTCCAAACAACCACGTTTTTATTTAGGTTGGATACACTCAACTTTCTCAGGTAGTCTTATAAATTGTAGCGATTTTAACATAATATGCTAAAGAATCCTTGCACCGAAACGAGGAATGTAATATGAAATACCTCACTTCTGCTACATATTTTAATGCATTTGACATGCTTTCCATTTCACCAGCCACTACAATATCGTTAGTTCCAAGTTGGATGCTTTGTGCTGCAAGCATGGTGGTTACAAGAAATATATCAAAATTAATACAAATACATTAAAATATCAAAAATTTCATATTATAGTACATACCCTTCATCCCAGATGCACAGACTTTGTTAATAGTGGTGCAAACAACTGTGTTTGGAATTCCAGCACCCAATGCAGCCTGTCTGGCAGGAGCCTGACCTAAATTAGCACTCAATACATTCTAAAAAAAATACTTCTTGTACAAGTGCAGGATCAACATTTTCCCTTTTCAAAGCAGCTGAAAATTTTGGTAAAATGCCAAATTAAAGTCATAATAGGCGAAAGGAAAGTAGATTTTAAGAGAAAACAAATATGTGTGCTTACCTTGAATAGCAGTAGACCCAAGTTTGGTGGCAGGTACAGATGATAGAGCACCAAGAAAACCTCCCATTGGTGTCCTTGCAACACCAACAATACATACATCTATTGACATTGGTGGAAATAAAGATACACTTAGAAATGGTATGAAAAAGAAGAAGATGAAATTAACTTCTTAACATTTAAAGAATTATGCATATATAACACTATCTAAATGAACTCCATTAAATATGTCTGACTTCGCTATTCAACAACAAATACTACATGATCATATTGCTTATCATGCATGGCTACTAGGCCGCTGAGGCAAGTAGTTGTTTTCTACTTGCAAGTAAAATAAGAAAGAAATAAAGTAAATACAAGAGTTTCCATAATTCTTTAGTAATAATACTAAGAGAACAATCCGCAATGGTTTGTTTAGTGGAACAAATGAACTGAACTAGCAAGCATGTATGACTTTTTCAGTTGATTGTGGCTAGTTTTCTATGATTTTGTGACAAGTGATTTGAGACCGTTACCAACAATGGACATGTTCAACTCATACTCACCTTCTCATTTCGCACTGAACAAACTAGCTTCACACCCAAAAAGATGCAAACTGGTCACCGGACCACTTCATAAAAAAAAATAGAGGGTTAGTAATACGATGAAGCTTATGCCATTTAAATAAAATGGTGAAAACTTCCCATTTTATTTGAAACGGTGCAAGCTTCGCTGTTTTGATCACAACATACCAGCTACCATGTTTTTTTCTTCTTCTTCCTAATTTGTTTGCAAAACTCCATGTTAAGTGGTTTTGTTTGTTAGTTAAACCTATATGAAGTTGTTTGTGAATTTATAACACATGTTCAAGAAGTATGCTAACTAAATTGTCTAATATGTTTGCTAAAGTCTTTGTAAAGTTCATTATGAATTTGTTTCATAAACTGCTTGCTGAAAATTGTTCGAACGGTGTGTAACCATGTTTATCTATAGCAAGAACTAGCAAAACCCATCAAAGAAACAACCATGATGGATATTCCTATTATGATTAATGGCCATTGTAGAAACTTAAGACAATTGGTGTTGTTTGCTCCGCTACTTAGCCAAATGCCACCACCTAGAATTGGAATTGAGATTAAAAAGCTTGTGAAGTATACGAATCCTATTAAGTTGTTGTTGCCTCTCATTTTTTTAATCTTCTTGAGCTTCATGCCTTTTTTTTTCTTTTATACACAATAAAAACTTACTTTTTGTATGTATTTATGAAGGCAGAAATATAGTATTTGCAGAAGTTTTGAGTCATGGTTATGCTAAACAGAAGTTCTATGTGTTGTAAAATTACATGGCTATAAAATCAATTACCATAAATATTTAACCTATTGTTGTGAAAATTATTTTAACAGTAATTATCTAATCCATTACTTGTAATAATGTAACCCATTAGTGCAAAATTTATTTTAACAAAAATTATCTCAACAACTTAATGACTAAGTCTACCTTGAATTATTTTCAATACATATCAAGATGAAACTCACAATGAATATTTACACTTAAACAAGTTAGTTGATTTAATTACCTAGTCTATCAAAACATTGAAATGCCTCACCATCAACCATAATTGATTTAATTGGATCTTGGCTTCTAGCTAATCCATTATTGTAAAAATCATGAACCAAATGCTCCACCATTCAACATTAATTTAATAATAAACCTTAATCCCTAAATTATTAATTTAGTATCAATAATAACTTACATGGATGGTTGATAGCTGGAGACTCGACAGGTGGTAACATGAGCCGGCACGACAGGTGGGCACATCGGCAGAAGGGGCAGTAGGAGGCAAGTGGTCACGCGTGAGGCGGTACAGAGTGACGAAGGCAGTAGGATTTGGAATAGGGAGAACGAATTTGGCGAGCGGTTTTCATGACATTAATTAAGGGAATGAATTAGGGTAAACGAGAAAAATTAAGAGTATGAATTGGGAAAATTCAGAAACGAAAATACTGAAATGATAAGCGAAATACGTTTAATTTGGAATTGGGTTTAAGGAACATATTTTAGCTAAATGTTAGATTATTAATTGATGGTCTAGATTTTTTTAAGAGTGAACAATGGATTGCTAACTAATCATCGTTGTATTATATTAGTTAAATGGTGCAGATTCTGTACATATGGATGGCGTGGATTGCTAAGTTTGCAGGAAGCATTGCTTGGATAAATATTCATTGGTATTCTGCCTGAATTTGCAGCGGAAAATAGTAGCAGAAATTTTCTGTCGGTAATTTGCGACGGTTTAGTGAGGGATGACAGCAGACGACGGTAATAAATAACAAAAAAAAGATGAAAAAAAAAAATTTATCCCTTGCAGATCGCACGGAAATCCGTCGCAAATTAGCGACGGAAATTTCCACTTCTAAATTTTTGACACTAAATCAGTGTTTTCTTGTAGTGGATGGTGTCCTAAAACCTGTCTTCGACACACTGTCCTTCGCCACTCTCAACTGGTGAAATTCCGTTACCAAATCCATTTGAGAAAACACCTTGGCTTCATGGAGCTGATCGAACAAGTCATCTATCCTCGACAATGGATACTTGTTCTTCTTGGTAACATTATTCATCTTACGATAATCCATACACAATCTCAAAGATCCATCAGCCTTTGTTACAAACACAACTGGTGCACCCCATTTGGATGTACTCCTCTGAATGAATCCTTTTCCCAAAAGGTCACAAACTTGCATCTCCTACTCTCGTTGTTCTCTAGGCTCCATCCACATATGGGCCATAATGATAGATCTAGCTCCTTCGACCGAATCGATTCTGAACTCAATCTCGCGATGCGACGACAAACCTTTGACCTCTTCAAAGGCATCATCGAACTCACTCGCGATCACACGGATGACAAGTCATCCTATGGAATCACAAGCAAATATAAAAAACTTATGAAGACACCATCTTCGGGGTTACATCGAATCACAACCACTCGCCCTTCCACATTCTCGACTGTCACCTCGAGCTTCTCGCAATCCACTTTTGTCGCATACCTCTTGAGCCAGTTCATACCCAAAATGATCTCAAACCCAACGAAGTTCAAAACAAAGCAATCACACACAAAAGAGAAACCATGACTCGATAACACTAGATCACGACAAATCATACATAAACTAGACGAATGTGAAGAAGGACGATGGATGTTATGTTTGGTAGGTTACTCTCGGTTTAAGGATGCCACAAAACATTGATACCAAGGTTTCAAATCTTAGATTTATGTCTCGGTCAAAATGGGCGACATTTAAAACACTTATAACTAAAAATGCTTCCAAATCTCAGATCTTGAGTAAAATCTTGAATTTTTATCTCGAGCGAGATGAGCGAAATTTAAAACCTTGGTTGATACTACCGATACCAGTAGTTCATTATAGAGTATACCCCATGATGATTGTAAAGCAGTATATATTTCTATATGTGCTTACTCTATGGGTGTAAGGACAGGTTAGTATGATTCCCCATACTTTCTATCCTTTATACTATTGTGACTTTTATAATATTATGAGATTTTTTTATTGCTTGCACAAGACTTTATCTGAGACAAGGTTCGATATTTCCTTTTATTACCTTAGGTGCTCATCGATGATGCTAATGAATAGGCTATATAACAGGCGTAAGTATTATTTGGATCTATATGGGTGGATTAACAGGCGATGACATCATTTTCATTTTACACTTGTATTATTATTGTTTATTCTTGTAACACCCTTTTCTAAAAGTTAACACAAAGATCTTTTAGCATAGTGGTTTGTCCATGGTATTGCTTTCCAAGAGGTCAAAGGTTCGAATCTCGCGGTTGTCACGTTTCGTATCAGAGCCAATACACTCGGAATTGCGTGTGTAATGCTGCAGATGTCAGTCGGTGTGATACTGAAGTGGGTTACATGCACAATGCCTGGGGTGGCGTGTAATATGAGCCAACGAGGACGTTGGACTCTTTAAGGGGGTAGTCTATAACACCCCTTTCGAAAAGTTAAAACAAATATCTTTTAGCATAGTGGTTAGTGCGTGGTGTTTCTTTTCGAGAGGTCAAAGGGTTCGAATCCTGCGGTTGTCACAATTCTACTACGTGACATTGTAGAGTCTTGGTAGTGTTATTTATTACTATTAGATACAATTTTCCAGTTGAGACTATTTATCTCTCATATAAACTGTATTACTGTTCTGTATAACTGTATGAGCCTATGTTTTCTGATTGTGTAATTTATATGGTTATTACTATCTCTCATGTTTTATATCATAATTGATATTATATTAGATCCGATGCATTGTGAGATATACAACATATTTTGTGTTTTTTATTCAATTTCTTTACTATTCTCTTTTCTTCTTTTCCATTTTTTACTTTCCTTTCACAACTATTCTATATCGGTCGAGTTCTTGTATTGGCGCTATTAGGTTATATAAGAACTGATGGTGCATGACAACCATTATAGTAGTCACATTATAATTATGCTCCATATGATTTACTCATAAACATACACGTTAAGAATAATGAATTTTATGATTTGTATCTATTAAAATATTCAAAAAAAAAAAAACCCGATATAACGTAATAGTTATGACATATTAACTACACCATTAAAAGTTGAATTAAAGCCTCTGTTGACAAAGATAATATTATATTTCACTGAGAATAAGTTTAGCATGACTAAAAATTACAAAAAATCAATTATTTGATAGAATGCGTAATTAAACTACATTGTTGACGAATTTTTTTAATGAATGTTAAGGTAGAACCAAAGTACTAATTTAACATTAATTTTTTTTGGCAAGGCAGATCGATTTCTGTAGTGGACCGTCCATTTTTTTTATTACAACAAATAATAAACACAATGAGGAACCAGAGATAGGAAGATTGGTTATCTACTATAATCAGGTTTTTAGACTGGTTCAACCACTAAAAAGTAACTAAAAAAACAAAATGTAAAGGAGTTAGACATAAAGTCTAAACTGCTAACACAAAGCACATTACATATATCCACGTAGGGAGCAACATATAACATGGACAACCAAAATGCAGACAATCACACAACAATTGTCAAAAGACATACCTATAACAAATTAACATACATTGCGTAGAGCGGGAATATGGACTAACTTCAATAGCTAAAGGAAGAAGTTTAAACCAAGAAGCATCACCAAACAAGCTACCACATTCCATATCAGTGTAGCAATAAAAACAATTACATAGCCAATATCCTCCAAAATAACCAATTGAAGCACACTTACGTCACAGGAAAAGCGTGACAGCAACAAGAGCTGCCTTCTAAAAATCCCATAAACATGGCAACTAATCGATCACAAGAAGCTAGTGTTACTTCAAGATGATAAGGTGTTTTCAACCAGCTCGACAACCCAACAAAGATGTAATCCTCCATTACAAAGCAATCCCCAAGGAGAAACACAATCAAGTTGAGCACCATAGCCAAATCCACAACATAAAGCCAAATTATCCATGCATAGGCCACTATAATGACACATCAACCTACAACATTTTAGCATACAAAAATGGCGAAGGGAAAATGGGGAAATGAAAACCGATAACACTCCAAAACTTCTGATTCAACAACAAACCACCATAGCAACGCTATCATAGTAGAAATAGGGACGGAAGGAGGTCCACGACTGTGAAAGCAAGCCAAAAACCTAGGGATAAATTCCCTGACCCAACACAGAAATCCAAAGACTAATAATGAAAACAAAAACCGATTATACCCAGATTAAAACCCCCAAAACCTAACCTGAAAAGCCTCGGTTGACATGGGCATCGAAGCCGGTAGGGACGAGAATGAGTTTGTACACACTGTTTTCAACAGTGTGCACAAAACTCCTGGTACCCATTGGTGGAATTCAGGGAGGGCATATGGGACTCACTGATTTCCTCCAATGAAAATCAGTGTTTTGTACACACTGCTGAAAACAGTGTATACAAAATCACACTGAGTAGGGATGACAAACCAAAGCAAGAAAAATGTCACCATCATTGTAAATAGTCACCAGGGCAAGCTGTTAGATTGAAATAACTGACGAAATTTCTCTAAAGAGGAAAGAAGTGAAAGAGATTTTTGTATGGAGCTTCCAACAGAAAAACATGACAGGAAAAGCTAGGGTAATGTGTATAGCGAGCATTGAAGAAGAGCGAGAAAGTAGAAGAAATAGACGCTAGAAAAGATAGTGGTGGCACGAAGGAAAACCCTAGTGCCCATTAATAGTTTGAGCTAAAGATTTTTCTTTGGATCTTATCTTATATTTCAACATGCTTTAACTTTAACTTTAATAGGTTATATTGATCAACTGAAGATTTCTTAATACATAGGTGTTAATATATTAATAGCTATCACCGAAATAAATGAAAAAAATTATAATCATACAATTGGATAATTTGTACATGTAAAAAATAAAACAAAAATAAAATTTGACTCAAAAATTATGAATAAGATAACAATTACATGTAATAAATAACTGAAGAACAAAAAATTCTTTGTTATCCATCCATTAATAGATCCGACACACCCTAGAAAAATTGATGTAGAAAGCCAAACTCATTAGTATGCTAATTGAAATTAATGTTCGAAATAAATAAATTTATCTAGAAAAAAATTCAAAGAAATGTCAATAGTTAAATAGTTAGAAAAAAGCAATAAATTAACATCAAATTAAAAGAAATTATAATAACAAAATAAGGATTAAATTTCAAACTGAAACTCATTAATCCAATAAACCAAGTCCTTTTGGTGGATATTGGATAAAACTCATAGCTGCTAAAGCATCAGGTAGAAACCTGATCACAACAAACCTAAGCAAAATCTTAGAAAACTACAAGGTGAATTTGAATATGAAAAACTATTGGTGAATTAAGTCAAATTCTAATTAGATAAATATTTTATAAAGATGATTTAAATTTGTTTTGAAGCAATTCTATTTTTATTTTGTTTGAGAGCTGAAGTTTTTCTTAAAGTTCTACGCAATGATAAAGAGAGAAAGAGAAAAAAGTGTGAAAAATTAGAAGTTGTAATGGAGAAGAAAACAAATATGATAATATTATTTATTCAATGAACATAAGGGACATTAGTCATTTGTTTGAATTCTCTAACGTTATAAACACTACATTTTGGGGACTAAATACAAGTTTCTGTAAATTTCAATATTTTGTGATTTATATTCTAATTGTTAGATAGCACTAAAGAATCACAATCCGTTGTAGGTCGAAGTTCTTTAACTTTAAGAAATCAAATTATAACAATCTGAAATTACATTATAAAATAATAATAACAATAATTGAAAAGAGAAAAAGTTTGCAATATGTGTATCATCAACAATAAATCTATCACCAATATATTCATAAAAGAAATACATTGCATATGAATGTGACATACATGGAGCCACCACATCACCAAGATCAACTGCCAGATCAAATCAATCCAGTGCTGACAACAACCAAGAATTGGTCAAGGCCATTATAAAGCCACAAAGCCAACTCATTTCAATTCAGTTGAATGAGTCTAACTATCTGCTGTGGAAGCTGCAAATTGAAACAACAGTAAAAGGATATATATTAGAGGATTATCTTTATGGAACAAGAAACATTCCAACTAAGTATATCAGAGATAGTGGAAAAAAAATCTGGTTTTTAATCAAGAATTCACAACACACCAAAGAAAAGACAATCTTGTCAGTTCCTATTAATGTCATTTGTTGGTGCCTCACTTATGCCACAACTAATCGGTTGTAAACGTCCAATGAAGTGTGGTCAACATTAGAAATTTCATTCACATGTCAATCTGCATCAAGGCTACTACATTACAAAAGGCAGTTACAAAGTATAAAGAAAAAGAACTTAGGCATGATTGAGTATCCAATGAAGGTCAAAAACTTGCGTGATCAATTAGTATGTAGAGGACATAAAGTAGATGACAATGAACAAGTTCTATACATTATTGGTGGACTTCAAGATGAGTATGAAGTCGTAGTAGCATTTGTAACTCATACTGAACCCACACTTATCACTATAAAGTGTTTACTCAACACTTCTTGGTCATAAAGGAAGGCTATTACAAAAGAGAGAACAAAACTCAGATTACCCTGTAAACTATGTAACAACCCGTATTTCTGATAACCTGTTATATCGTAAATCGAGGCAGAATTTAATTTATAAATCTGAATCAAGGGAAATGGGCTATGCCATTGCGTTCGTCTCGGAAAAATACGCGAAATAGAGTCGAGTTTTCGAAAATCGGAGTCCGTATGGCCCGGTTAAGGCCCGAAGAAGTTTTCCGAAAATTAAAAATTAAAAACAGATTTAAAATTCAGGTTTAAATTTCGAAATTGGGGGCCATTGGGCCAGGCGGGAAAATTCCCGCCAGAGCACCCAAGTCGACAGCCCTGTCGACTTGGGAGTCGACTTGGTTGGACCCAAGTCGACAGCCCTGTCGACTTGGCTGTCGACTTGGTCCAGCCGGGCTGTTTAGCCTGGTGCACCATTTTGGGTTTGTGTTGAGCTTGGGGGCCAGATTCGATTTTGAGGGCTGAGATTAGAACTAGGGTTTAATCCTATGGCCTAAAACACTTGCCTAATCTATAAATAAGACCCTAACCTACCCTAAATCATCATTATTCATTCTAGCAACTAAACTATGGCAAAATCAATCCTCTCATGGCCTCCACTCTCTTCATAAAATTCCTAAACAAATTCTTATGAGATTTTCCATGCATACAAGTGTTTTTAAACTTGTATGAGCATCATTAGCTTGCATTCAAGTCAAGTTTATATATTTGCATCATAAAGGAAGAGTTTTGATCATTTTGGCTCAAGGGTTTTGCTTGCATTTTGGGTTTAATTGATTTCTTAAGGGCTTTGTCATATTTTTGTGACTTCCTAAACATTGTAAGCCCTATTCTACTTTCATACTTAAACTCTAAAGTTAAATGTATGATATGCAAGTTTGCCATGATATGCAAGTTTACTAAGTCATGCTATGCAAGTTTGATATGTTATGCTATGCAAGTTTATCAAGTTATGATATGCAAGTTTATATGCAAGTTTGAGATGTTATGATATGCAAGTTTTGTTATGCAAGTATGCCATGTTATGATGTGCAAGTATGCCATGTTATGATATGCAAGTTTATCATGTTATGTTATGCAAGTTTGATATGCAAGTTTGTCATATGAGATGCAAGTTATGTTATGCAAGTTTGGGATGATCATTGGGTTCATGTTATCATGTTATGCAAGCTTATCTTGGGTTTATGAGCATAAAGCTTCAAGCTTTATGCTAAAGGTTGCATCTTGGCAACATGTAAGATATCATATCCTTTATGATAACTTGCATGTGAGGCCAAATGCGAACTTATGGCCGTTTCTACTTGTCATTTAGCACCATGTATCACCAATATGCCAAGTTTGGTTTTATGCATGTTTTTGGGGCCTAAAAATGTAATATGCAAGGGTATGAACACATGAACATTTCATATGCCACCATGTTGAACTTGTGGCTTTAACACCTTTATGTCGTGATTATGCCAAGTTCCCTCTTTCTATCCTTTATGCGCTATTGCGATATGTAAGCGATGGGATTGCGTTTGGGGTTGGGTAAACTTAAAAGACATAAAAACATAAGTTTGGGAATTTACCTATTAAGTTAGGTCTACCCATTGGGAATTTACCTATTAAGTTAGGTCTACCCAATTGCTTGAAAATTTGTATTATGTTTTGGAAACATGTGGGACATGACACTTAGAAAAGATAAGTGTGGCCAACTCGAGGTTGGGTTGAGTTTGTAGCGTAAACCTACCCGGAACCGACCGGCTTAACTAGTTGCTACAAACAATAGGACCCAATGTGAGAAGTTGGTCATGTAGTACCTTGAACCCGAGGTTAGACCAAGTTGTGGTGTAAAGCTACCCGGAACCGACCGGCTTAACTAGTAACCGCAACAAAGTCTAATGTGAGAGGTTAAGGCACATTAATTAATTAATGCTACATGATAAGGTTAAGTAAATTTGACTTATGACACTTAACCAATCTGAACTCGGTGATTTAACGGGGTTAAGTTAACCTACACTTAACCAATCTGAACTTGGTGATTTAACGGGGTTAAGTTAACCTACACTTAACTAATCTGAACTCGGTGATTTAGCGGGGTTAAGATGAACTATAACCAATTTGATACCTGGTCCGGATAAACTAACTTGGTTGATAAATTAAACGAACCTGTTTTGCGGATCTGAAGGACCCACACTAAGTTAGGCAAGTTTGTAAATCTGTTATCTGATCCGTTATTCTGAAACTAATCGTCTGAGCTTAGTATGTCTGAACTCTGTTAATAAGTTAATCTGAATCTGATAGTCTGGGGACACAAGGGGGAATACTTGTGTCATCTGTTGTTTGGGACCCATATTAGTCAGTAACCCTTTCTAGTATCAAAACTTTGACCCAACTGTAGGTGGGGCCCGGGCACGCTTACTGAACTAATTATAAGTGGTTCATTCTGATAATGGCGATGGGTGTTGATGGTGCATTCCAACCGGGTCATGTGCGTGCATGGATCCCGGTCTATCTCTGAGGATGTAAGACGCCGTGACATCTGTAAATATGCCTGTGCCAATTGGTTGCCACTTTAGGGAGTGATACACCCTATCGTGGGGCCGACATAGGATATTTATGTATTAGGGAGCCGATCGCTTGGGTAGGATTTAGGGTACACTTAGCTCTGTCTGATTCTGTAGGTACCGTCTGTTTTGTTGGGTGGTAACACCCGTCTGTTTCTGTGTGGTACCGTCTGTTAGGGTGGTAAAGGCCCACTACTAGTGTACACCTAATTGTAGTATTCCGTCTCTGTACTCTGTTCTGTTAGGGTGGTAAAGGCCCATTATTGTTAGCATTCCGTTTCTGTACTTTATCTATTAGGGTGGTAAAAGCCCATTTTTCCCGAACTCTATTTATGAGCCATTCTGTTCCGTCCTGTTTCGATGTAGACATTGGGGTAACACCTAATCCTGTTATACTAGTATTGGTACTAAGAAGTTGGATCTTGACTTAGGTCAACACCTGATATTGGGCCAAGTTTAGGCCAAGGGATAAATTCTTGTTTATACATGACATGTTAGAATGCTGGTACACCTGTGGTGAAAAACTTCACCTTGATTATGTGATGACTCCTTTGAATTATCTGTTAGATATTCACCATGCTAGTATGTAATTATCCTTATGTTCATCCCTGCTTCTCATGCCAGTTAACTTTATCAGTTTACATTGATTGTAGTAGGGCTTACTCAGTCTTTTTGACTGACCTGTTTTCTTTCGCCTCTTTTCTTCCGTTCCCCCCCCCCCCAGGTTCTCAGGGAGGGAATATTGGAGATTAGCTGGATTTCTGATCGCTTGCTTGTGGGATTTTAGCTCATGTACGGTCTTGACATGAAGCTAGCTATGGTTATCACTTATTTTGGGGATAGTGCTTATGTATTTCAGTTTTTCAGTAATGTTGTTTTTATCTAGACTTGTGTATTTGGAAAGTTAACATTATGTTGTACCAGACTTGTTTTGAAATGGTTTGAAAATCTTCCGCTGTTTTATCTATGTTATTTTACATATATACATATGTTCTTGTTCTGCCTTGATATATCATTATGCATGTTTACCTGATTCAAACGCCCCTCCAAAGTCAGAGTGCTTGCAAGAGTCACCCTGGCGGAGGTGGGGTGTTACATTTGGTATCAGAGCATATGGTTTACGAGAAGGAACAAAAGAAAAGGTTTTTAGAAAACTTTTGGAAAACTATTTTCAAAACCAAGTATAAAGTCTTTTCCAAAGAAAAGTCTATTTTATTTTAAAAGGCTATTCCCCAAAAAGCCATTAGCACAATCCTTAGTCATCTATTCTTAGTTCCCTTGTTCTGAACCTATCTTTTCCTTCATTTCAGTATGACAGATAACTTTGTTATCCCAGAGGGAGTGCAAGTTCCTGTTTGGTATAGGAGACTTATGGAGGCTAGGGCGACCGAAGCCGGCCCCGCAAATGTTACTCCTCCTCCGGTGGTTAATGTTCCTCCTCCTCCTATCGCTGAGGTTCCTCCTCCTCCTCCCCCTCAACATCCTCCAGTAGAGTTCACGAAGATTTGCAAGGACTTCAAAGCAATGGGTGGCAAGAACTTTCTAGGTACCGAGACTTTTGTAGAGGCCCGGAATTGGTTGAAAGAGACCGAGGATTTATTCGCTATCTTTGGATTAGACGATCAGAGAAAGATCTTGTTGGCGGTTTGGCTTATGAGAGAGGAAGCCGCTTATTGGTGGGAAGTCACCAATGGTACCAGACCCGTTGAGACTTGGGCCGATTTCAGGACAAGATTCGGGCTTAAGTTTCTGTCTTCTGCTGAAGAGAATTTGCAAATGGAGAGGTTTATTGCTTTGAAGCAAGGAGACATGTCTGTCAAAGAATATGTGAACAAGTTCAATCAGTTAGCTCGTTTTGGCTTGGAGATGGTGAGTACTACTCAGAAGAAGGCTCTTCGTTTTGCTAGAGGATTGAATGAGCCGTTACAGGAGTTAGCTATGTCTCATGTGCCCATGGGGGCCACGTTTGAGAGTTTAGTAGATATGGCCCTACTTAATGAAGAGAACAAGAGTGCCAAGAAGGAGGTCAAGGTGAATGAGTCTCAAAACAAGAAAACGGGGCCCAAAAAGGAAATGCAAAAGAAGGAGGAGAAGTCTGAAGATAAGAAGGAAAAGAAGTGCTTTACTTGTGGAAGCTCAACTCATTTAAACAAGGATTGCAGAAAGAGGAAGGGCACTTGCTTTAACTGTGGAGAGATGGGACACTTCGCTAGGGACTGCCCGAAGAAGAAAGGGACTACATCGGAAGGAACGGTGAATACTCGCATGGCGAGTGAATAGATTAGGGCTAGAACAATTTGTCTGTAGGATGTTTAATTTTCCTTGTCTGATTTTCAGTTTGAAACTCTTTTTCTGGTATTTTGATTCTGTAATGGAAACTCGGTACTTTAATGCTAGTCTTGCTTCTGATCTGGTAATAGTCTCAAACTCCCTGAGAGTTATAACTCGTCTGTTTGTGATAAATTGGGGTTTGAGAGTATCTGTGTTGGGCATGAAGGTGACTATGACGAATACATTCTGGGTTTCTACCATGCTTAGTTTCCTAAGAATCATTTGGGGAAAATCTGATCTGTACTAGTAGTCTGTAAGTATATGTACCAAGTTTTTGTTTTATCTGTGCTCGCTTCCATCACTCGACTGTATCTTGTTGAGATAGGAATCCTATGGATGCAAACATGTGTTGGAGACATGTTATGATTGATGGTTGCAAGTGGATGCAAGTGGTTGCTAGTGGTTGCTTGTGGATGCATAAACACACACTAGGCACTAGATCGGCTCGAAATACACTCTCATATTGCATATGGACGTGTGTACATTTTCAATTCTTATGGTTGCAAGATGGTTAATTCAGCACATGGATGTTGCATATGGACGAATGTTTGTGCACGCATATAGTATTATATGATCAGGACTATTTGCATACATAATGGATTCATTTCACTAACATACTTTGCATTGAGGATCTTTGCATTAGATAAGAACATATACACACACCTTTTGCATATGTTCATACCGCATTAGAATCTTTAAGGACAATGATTGCTCGTGAATGATGATTTGAGTAGATGGATGATGGATGGTAGGATGCGCTCTTTCTAACTTGAAGATTTCGAGGACGAAATCCTTTAAGGAGGGGAGAATGTAACAACCCGTATTTCTGATAACCTGTTATATCGTAAATCGAGACAGAATTTAATTTATAAATCTGAATCAAGAGAAATGGGCTATGCCATTGCGTTCGTCTCGGAAAAATACGCGACATAGAGTCCGAGTTTCCGATAATCGGAGTCCGTATGGCCCGGTTAAGGCCCGAAGAAGTTTTCCGAAAATTCAAAGTTAAAAACAGATTTAAAATTCAGGTTTAAATTTCGAAATTGGGGGCCATTGGGCCAGGCGGGAAAATTCCCGCCAGAGCACCCAAGTCGACAGCCCTGTCGACTTGGGAGTCGACTTGGTTGGACCCAAGTCGACAGCCCTGTCGACTTGGCTGTCGACTTGGTCCAGCTGGGTTGTTTAGCCTGGTGCACCATTTTGGGTTTGTGTTGAGCTTGGGGGCCAGATTCGATTTTGAGGGCTGAGATTAGAACTAGGGTTTAATCCTATGGCCTAAAACACTTGCCTAATCTATAAATAAGACCCTAACCTACCCTAAATCATCATTATTCATTCTAGCAACTAAACTATGGCAAAATCAATCCTCTCATGGCCTCCACTCTCTTCATAAAATTCCTAAACAAATTCTTATGAGATTTTCCATGCATACAAGTGTTTTTAAACTTGTATGAGCATCATTAGCTTGCATTCAAGTCAAGTTTATATATTTGCATCATAAAGGAAGAGTTTTGATCATTTTGGCTCAAGGGTTTTGCTTGCATTTTGGGTTTAATTGATTTCTTAAGGGCTTTGTCATATTTTTGTGACTTCCTAAACATTGTAAGCCCTATTCTACTTTCATACTTAAACTCTAAAGTTAAATGTATGATATGCAAGTTTGCCATGATATGCAAGTTTACTAAGTCATGCTATGCAAGTTTGATATGTTATGCTATGCAAGTTTATCAAGTTATGATATGCAAGTTTATATGCAAGTTTGAGATGTTATGATATGCAAGTTTTGTTATGCAAGTATGCCATGTTATGATGTGCAAGTATGCCATGTTATGATATGCAAGTTTATCATGTTATGTTATGCAAGTTTGATATGCAAGTTTGTCATATGAGATGCAAGTTATGTTATGCAAGTTTGGGATGATCATTGGGTTCATGTTATCATGTTATGCAAGCTTATCTTGGGTTTATAAGCATAAAGCTTCAAGCTTTATGCTAAAGGTTGCATCTTGGCAACATGTAAGTTATCATATCCTTTATGATAACTTGCATGTGAGGCCAAATGCGAACTTATGGCCGTTTCTACTTGTCATTTAGCACCATGTATCACCAATATGCCAAGTTTGGTTTTATGCATGTTTTTGGGGCCTAAAAATGTAATATGCAAGGGTATGAACACATGAACATTTCATATGCCACCATGTTGAACTTGTGGCTTTAACACCTTTATGTCGTGATTATGCCAAGTTCCCTCTTTCTATCCTTTATGCGCTATTGCGATATGTAAGCGATGGGATTGCGTTTGGGGTTGGGTAAACTTAAAAGACATAAAAACATAAGCTTGGGAATTTACCTATTAAGTTAGGTCTACCCATTGGGAATTTACCTATTAAGTTAGGTCTACCCAATTGCTTGAAAATTTGTATTATGTTTTGGAAACATGTGGGACATGACACTTAGAAAAGATAAGTGTGGCCAACTCGAGGTTGGGTTGAGTTTGTAGCGTAAACCTACCCGGAACCGACCGGCTTAACTAGTTGCTACAAACAATAGGACCCAATGTGAGAAGTTGGTCATGTAGTACCTTGAACCCGAGGTTAGACCAAGTTGTGGTGTAAAGCTACCCGGAACCGACCGGCTTAACTAGTAACCGCAACAAAGTCTAATGTGAGAGGTTAAGGCGCATTAATTAATTAATGCTACATGATAAGGTTAAGTAAATTTGACTTATGACACTTAACCAATCTGAACTCGGTGATTTAACGGGGTTAAGTTAACCTACACTCAACCAATCTGAACTCGGTGATTTAATGGGGTTAAGTTAACCTACACTTAACCAATCTGAACTCGGTGATTTAACGGGGTTAAGATGAACTATAACCAATTTGATACCTGGTCTGGATAAACTAACTTGGTTGATAAATTAAACGAACCTGTTTTGCGGATCCGAAGGACCCACACTAAGTTAGGCAAGTTTGTAAATCTGTTATCTGATCCGTTAGTCTGAAACTAATCGTCTGAGCTTAGTATGTCTGAACTCTGTTAATAAGTTAATCTGAATCTGATAGTCTGGGGACACAAGGGGGAATACTTGTGTCATCTGTTGTTTGGGACCCATATTAGTCAGTAACCCTTTCTGGTATCAAAACTTTGACCCAACTGTAGGTGGGGTCCGGGCACGCTTACTGAACTAATTATAAGTGGTTCATTCTGATAATGGCGATGGGTGTTGATGGTGCGTTCCAACCGGGTCATGTGCGTGCATGGATCCCGGTCTATCTCTGAGGATGTAAGACGCCGTGACATCTGTAAATATGCCTGTGCCAATTGGTTGCCACTTTAGGGAGTGATACACCCTATCGTGGGGCCGACATAGGATATTTATGTATTAGGGAGCCGATCGCTTGGGTAGGATTTAGGGTACACTTAGCTCTTTCTGATTCTGTAGGTACCGTCTGTTTTGTTGGGTGGTAACACCCGTCTGTTTCTGTGTGGTACCGTCTGTTAGGGTGGTAAAGGCCCACTACTAGTGTACACCTAATTGTAGTATTCTGTCTCTGTACTCTGTTCTGTTAGGGTGGTAAAGGCCCATTATTGTTAGCATTTCGTTTCTGTACTTTATCTGTTAGGGTGGTAAAAGCCCATTTTTCCCGAACTCTATTTATGAGCCATTCTGTTCCGTCCTGTTTCGATGTAGACATTGGGGTAACACCTAATCCTGTTATACTAGTATTGGTACTAAGAAGTTGGATCTTGACTTAGGTCAACACCTGATATTGGGCCAAGTTTAGGCCAAGGGATAAATTCTTGTTTATACATGACATGTTAGAATGCTGGTACACCTGTGGTGAAAAACTTCACCTTGATTATGTGATGACTCCTTTGAATTATCTGTTAGATATTCACCATGCTAGTATGTAATTATCCTTATGTTCATCCCTGCTTCTCATGCCAGTTAACTTTATCAGTTTACATTGATTGTAGTAGGGCTTACTCAGTCTTTTTGACTGACCTGTTTTCTTTCGCCTCTTTTCTTCCGTTCCCCCCCCCCCCCAGGTTCTCAGGGAGGGAATATTGGAGCTTAGCTGGATTTCTGATCGCTTGCTTGTGGGATTTTAGCTCATGTACGGTCTTGACATGAAGCTAGCTATGGTTATCACTTATTTTGGGGATAGTGCTTATGTATTTCAGTTTTTCAGTAATGTTGTTTTTATCTAGACTTGTGTATTTGGAAAGTTAACATTATGTTGTACCAGACTTGTTTTGAAATGGTTCGAAAATCTTCCGCTGTTTTATCTATGTTATTTTACATATATACATATGTTCTTGTTCTGCCTTGATATATCATTATGCATGTTTACCTGATTCAAACGCCCCTCCAAAGTCAGAGTGCTTGCAAGAGTCACCCTGGCGGAGGTGGGGTGTTACAAACTACATTGGAGGTAGCAAATAAAAAAACCAAGAAAGAGGAAATAACACAAGAAATCAGAGCAACAATTACCAGAGAGGTGGACAATCCATCTCAATAAGAGGAAGAACTAAGAGATGGAACCCCAATAATAGGCAAAAATGGCAAATATGTGACAAAATTGGTCATACAGCCAACAAATGCTACTTCAGATTTGATGACAATTTCAATGTTAATCAACAAAGCAATACCAACAAAAGAAACGGAAATCCAAGTGCAAACGTGATCAACAGTCAAACTGACGACAAAAGTAGTCAAGAAAATGCATAAAGCACTTCCACTGTTAATGATATTTAGGATAAAGCATGGTATCCAGACTCAAGAACCCCATATCATGTCACAAACAATCTAAATAATCCCAACCTTGAAAATAGAGAATACAAAGGTAAACAAGATTTGCTTATGGGTATTGGTAATTTAATTTTTATTAGTTTACTGGACATGCTAGTATTAAGGGTGCTAAACAACTTTACTTGAATAATCTCTTAAGGGCACCACATATTAAAAAAACTTAATAAGTGTGTCTTAGTGCACTAAAGACAATAGTGTATTTTTGAATTCTACCCAAAACACTGTTTAGTTAGGGACATTCTAACTAAGCAAACTCTTTTGTAGGGTAAATCAACTAGTGGACTATACAAGTTTGACATTGGAAATCCAAGAAATTAAAGACAACTTAAAGAAAAATGTTGTAATGTAAGATAAAGATTGTATGACTTTTGATATGTGGTGTAACACCCCACCTCCGTTAAGGTCACTCACAAAGGGAATGCCTTAATTTCGGTGGAGCATTTTTGGTACAAGATGCAGAAAAATTACAAGACAGACAAATAAAGCAGCGGAAAATAAATAACCTTTATTTATTTAAAAACAGCTTGTACAAAGATTGTTTTACAACACCAATACTTATTACAACAAAGCATCTGTCTTGTTTAAAATAAAGAAGCATAAATTGACAATGATATTCCCCAATAAAGCATGAGCCAGCCATAGCAATAGAAAATGGAGTTCAAAGCAATTCGTCATAGAATCTTCAAGCTTGAAAAGAATAACGGTCCAGAATGAGCCGAGCTATTCCCTCCCTGACTACCTGGGGGGGGGACGGAAGAAAAGAGGCGAAAACAAACTAGGTCAGACATAAGTCTGGTAAGTCCAGTTATACTTCAGCATGTAAACAAGAAAAGGACTATGACATGAACAAACTGAACTTAGAACCGCACCATAGGGATAAGATAATCCTAAAACAAGACAAGGTAAGATTAACGGAATTGGCTATCACACCCACTTCTATTTCTTTGCACCCACTAAGGAATGTTTCAACTAGCATCGTGTGTTCATGATAAAATGATCCCCTTTTTATTGTGTATGTAGTCCCTTATCCATCGAGTGTTACCTAGATCCAACTAGGGTTTACTTATCGAACACTTCCTAGATTCAACCAGGGTTTACGCTACCCAGGGCCACTGGGGTTTATGCTACCTATTGAACGCTTATCTGATTCAGGGTTAACGCGACCTAGGTCCAACTAGGGATTATGCTACCTATCGAACGATGCCCCTAATCTAGGACACACTACCAAGAGCGGTATATGTTCCTAGACTTTCCCCACGTATGTGTGGTGAATCGTTATCGATGTCTAGATGCACATGTCCTCTATATGTGCGACCCGAGTCCTGTGGCAGGGCTAACCAAGAAACACAGAACTCGGTCGGGAGCTTTCAGATATCTGCCGATTGCAGATGCTAAGGTCTGCTTTTACAGTGGCTATGGTCCCACTAGACCCCTCCCTCAACTAACAAATGAAAGGCACCCAAGAAAAACAAGAATGAGAACTATACGCAGGCCCTCTATGCCCGCACAAACCTATTGGCCAAACCTCACCCATAACTAGATAGCAAGTATATGGTCTGTTGGAGTTCTCCGCCTTTCCGCTTTACGTACTCGATTGACTCAAGATGGTAGGTAGACGACGAGTTGCTATCACAGGGCAAAATCTGGTCTCGCCGAATCACGTTGGTCCATCCTAGTCTTTAGGTTGCCTTATTATTGCAGCCAAGGCATACCCTTGGCTCTTCTAATCTAGACCTTAACCTCTGTGAGCCCAGGAGGATCATCTGCAGCCTCACAGAGGGATACCAAGAGTACCCTCACGTCCCCTCGAAGCCGCGTGCTTCGTAACCCAGTTCGTTAGAGCCTTCTTCATGATCAGATGGACGTTCGCTCCTCCTTGTATTCTACTTGGTTTTCTAGACTAAGGTTTACTACTTAGTTCTCTTAACTAAGGTTTACTACTTAGTTTCCTGAATCGTTCGTTTTCTTAACTAAGGTTTACAACTTAGTCCTCTTAACTAAGGTTTACTACTTAGTTCTCTTTCTCGTCATGTTGGATTGGTTCAGTGTCATTAGTTAACTCAAGTAAACTTAATCCATCCAATTGTCATGTTGAATTGGTTAAGTGTTATCCAGCAGTTTACGTTGACTTAACCCACCCATATATCAAGTTCAATTGTTTAAGTGTTCCTTAACCTTACTCGTTTATCAGGTTATATTGGTTAAGCGTTTTTCATTAACTTAACCCTATTCATGCTATAACGGTTAAGTGTTCTAAGTGTACTTAAACCCCATCTTCTGGTTTGGTTAACATGTTAGATCGGTTAAGTGTTCTAAATTTACTTAACCCCACCTTCTAGTCTAGTTAACATGTTATAATGGTTAAACATTTACTTAACCTTACCCACTTGTCTAGTTAACATGTTATGATGGTCAAGTGTTTCCTTAGTTACTTAACCCCCACAAATCTTGTCTTGTTAACATGTTAAGTTGGTTAAGTGTTTCCTTAATTACTCAACCTTACTATTCTAGCTTGATTGTCCATGAGCTTTAATTAATTAATTAAAGCATCAACCACTCACATTAGATAGATACTGTTGTGTTTACTGGATGTGCCGGTCGGTTTCGGGCAGTTTTACACCACAACTCAGTCTAACCTCGGGTCTTTCTAGGCTTGATGCACTAACCACCCACATTAGACAGGTATTGTTGTGGTCACTGGATGTGCCGGTCGGTTCCGGGCAGTTTTACACCACAACTCAGTCTAACCTCGGGTTAGGCATATTCGTCTTTTACTAAATTTACATATTTGTCATTTATGTCAAGTATATATGTAAATTTTTCTTTAAGTTTTCAAGTCACATATTTAATTATGTCCAAGCCTAATGGTATATAAATTATACCAATTCATGCCACTATTCATTTACATGCTTATGTGACAACATGCCAATTACATTTAATTTCATGTTTTCCCAACGTTACTCCCGTTGTACATTCGCAAAATTACATATAGTGTTAGGCTAGATATTTATCCTAACTCATAAAAATGGGAAAAGCATAGAGCATGTAATATTTCAATAGCATAAAAAAAATGCGACATATAAATTTGTCATATGATAATAAACTTCCATGAATCATAAGCATGTGAACTTTACATAGATCTACAGAAACTAGACTTGGGCATGTAAGGGTGAACTTGCATGGGATTGGATCTACTTAACATAGATCTAAACATGTAAAGTTGTAGATCTAAACATATAAGGTTGTACGAACATTATTTAGCCTAACAACTTGTGTGCAACATAGCATAGGGGAATCACCCAGTTTCTAACCATGATAGATTAATTCACAATATGATAGGTTCTTATAAATTTTGTGGAATCATGTCATACAACTTGCATACAATATAAATATAATATTGACATATAAATATATGTATGAACTTGACGTGGCATGTAAGTGTGAATAAATTAGATCTACTAATCACCATTGCGAAAACTAGCATAGATCCAAATTACATACCCATGAACATATACAGATCTAGATTGCATACCCATGAACATATGTAGATCTAAATTGGATCTAACATAAAAATATTTAACTTACATTAAATTAACATATCTAGATCTAACTTGGATCTAACCTGTAAACATGTTTAAATTAACATATATAGATCTAACTTAGATCTATCACACAAACATGTTTAAGTTAACATATATAAATCTAATCATAAAGTCATGTGAATTTAGACACATAGGATTATGTGAACATAGCTTAACCTCATGAACTTGCATGTGGCATAACTTAGGAAAATCAACAAACATAATGGCTTCATGTAAACATATAAAAACCACAAACATACTACATGAGAACATCAATCCCAATTAGTTTCATCACAAGAATATGACATAGAGAAATTACAAAACATGATAATTTCATGTAAATATATGTATCTTCTAGTAGTTTCAACACAAGAATATAACATAGGAAAATCACATGAATAAACATGAATCCACGTAGATAAACTAATAGGCACCGTTCTAATATTAGTTTCTTACAAGGCATGACTTCCAATTAATGCTTAAATTGGAAATATAACCGTACTTACAAAATATAGGCAAGTCTTGTTTTTATGAAATTTGTTTTCTGAAGCTGAATAGCTTTCCTTTGATGTAGATTAGTCGTTCTTTTAATTTAGATTTGATTCGATTTGTAACTTTCTAGTTTTCTTTTTAGTTGAAAGAGAATGGTGGCTATCCTAGGTTGTGTATGGCAGTATGACGGCTCTTGGAATGAATTAGTGTGATTTAGGGTTGAGGATTAGGGGTATTTTATAGGATTTCAAGTTAATAAGAGCCGTTAGATCATCTCAGAATCAATCAAGACCATTAAGACAAGATAGAGTTATCTAGAATAGCTAACTCAGCCCTGGTGACTCAGCAGTGAGTCAAAATTCGTCACTCAGACCAATTAGAGAAGGCCACGTTCAAAAAAAAAAAACAATCCTTGAACAAAAATGCGCCACATGGTGCGTACGCGTCACATATATATATATATATATGTGTGTGTGTGTGTGTGTGTGTGTGTTTTATATATATATGTGTAACTATATATATATATATATATATATATGTGTGTGTGTGTGTGTGTGTGTGTGTGTGTGTGCGCGCGCGCGCGTGTTCACACTGAGCCACTTTTTAGCCATTCCCTTAAAACAAAAAAATATGGCGCTGGCAGGGATTGAACTTTGTACCTCGTATATGCAAGTCACTTGTTCTAACCAAATGAGCTACTAAGTCTTTTCCTTACAGACCTTAGAACAATGCTAAACATTATTCTTTTCTCGTTCCTCTTTTTCATGTTTTACTGCAATATTTAATTTAAAGATATCTTCTTCATACGGAGTCCGATTCACGCAAACTCGGACTCTATCTCAAGCAGAATTCCGAGACGAACACAATGGCGTAACCCGTTTCCCTTGATTCTCACATCTATAATTAAGTATTCTCTAATTCGCTACTTAACGTATTTTCCGAAAATACGGGGTGTTACATTCTCCCCTCCTTTAAAGGATTTCGTCCCAAAAATCTCTAAGTTAGGAAGAATGTTCATCCTACCATCCAACATCTATCTACTCAACCATCCAATCACAGGCATCCATTTTCCTTAGAAGGTTTCTAATGCTTTTCATGATCATATGCATAGTGTGTGTATATGTCCTTATCTAATGCAAAATCAGGCGGTCTACTGATTCAGTTGACCTCCTTAATGCAAATCATGTCAGTGTCATGAGTCCATCATGTATGCAACTACTCCTAATCGTATTTTATAACTTCTACATGAGTGCACAATCATTCATACAAATGCATCGTCCATATGATAACACATCAAGTTTCACAAATACGTATATGCACATGTAATAAGAAAGTGACTGAGCCAATCTAGTGCATAAGGTGTGTGTATATGCACTCAGAGCAACCACTAACAAACACTTGCAACCACTTGCATCCACCAAGCATAACATCTCTCAAACACATGTTTACATCCATTGGCTTCTACCTAAGGATCGACCTTAAAAAGGGTATGATGCGCGTATCTAGTCTTCAGTCTTCTAGGTCGCATCTTCTTAAGCTTCACTCCACTGTACCTTAACTAATTTAACTTCACGATTGCGAAGCTTCTTGACCTCCATTTCCAAAACCCACTAGTAAAGATAGGATCTCGATTACTTACTATGCTAGAGGGTATCCAATGTTGTCGAACTATCTTTCCAAGATGAACAGATGTTAACCATGATACCAAGTGTATATACTAAGATGATTAGAGGTCTCTCTTCTACTTAGCTTATCCATCATGTCACACATTTGATGGTCGATATCTCTCACGCAAACCATCCTAGTTGAACTCGACATCTCTCAAGTACAAGCCCCAAAGGCCTAAACCAATATCAGACTGGCACCCAAGGAATATCTCCTCCGAATTTGGATGATTTATGTGAGATGATACTAGCAAAACAACCAAAAAATTGAGCACTTAACCGACTCTGGCTATCCTCGCCAATCTTGCTCCAAAACCATTGTTGATCGTATAGCTGGCTTTGCATTGTCAACTAGATATATGCGGAAGTCTGTCTCGAGTTTTAGGGAAAAACCCCTACCCTAATCAAAAACATCTTACGTACTCATGGGCTACTCCAACGGATCAAAAATCGTCGATAAATACATAAAGTGATTCTAGGTAGCTAAGACAAACTGATCCCTTAGTATCACACGAAATCTCGACGGTATTCCCGAGGCAAGTCGAAAGTCTAACTACCCTCCTTTCACAATTACTAGCTAACCAATCCATGCCTAGAATCAACCCATAGCTCATGAAATCCGGAAACATAAGCATCTCAAATCCTTACAAACCAAAGATAAATGAGCCAAACCACAAATTGGATCTGAGACAATAATGGGATCCTCCATTATACAAGTACTAAGGTGCAGAGAATCTATGGAAGCAGATATATACGAATTCTAAAATCAGAAGGAGTACTAATAGGATAATCAAAAAGGAAAAACTCTTTCAACAGAAATCTTACTGCCTCTCTCTCAGGTATGCTGGCGGTGAGAGCATGCACTTGGCTTCCGGAAAATCCCGTCCTTTTTTCTTGCCCTTGCCCTTAATTATACGACCTGTTATACCAAAATAAAGATACTTCCTCTTGTTTTAGATTTTACTATTCTTTCCTCCCCTCCTTTGTGAACCAAGTCTATATCCATGAGTTCTTCATCCTTGTGTTGTGCTCCTTAGCCAAACTCCCTCATTCTCATCTTTGCCATCCTTGTGTAACTTGTTGACAGGTCTCTTGAAAGGTGCCTCCATCACATGAAAAATCCTATAAAGCTCGAAAGAAAATTATCCGTAGGTGAAACTACTGCGGCTATAGATGGAAGTTGGGCGCTTATTTTCCCTTTGACAGGTGTCGTAGTCTCTTCAAACCTACGGGATCATGACGTGATGAGGTTACCTCCCAGAAAGCCAGGAGCCCCGGAGACTCAGGAAAGAAGTAAACAAGAATTCAAACAGAGGATCAAAAGATAGTGCATATGGCTTTAGGGAATATGCTTTTAAAACAAAAACTTTTCTTTTGAAAATGCTTCATTTGAAACCGTTTTGAAAATAATTTTTCAAATCTTTTATCTGATCTGGTAACCTTCAGCTCTGATACCAAGTGTAAAACCCCACCTCCGTTAAGGTCACTCACAAAGGGAATGCCTTAACTTCGGTGGAGCATTTTTTGTACAAGATGCAGAAAAATTACAAGACAGACAAATAAAGCAGTGGAAAATAAATAACCTTTATTTATTTAAAAACAGCTTGTACAAAGATTGTTTTACAATACCAATACTTATTACAACAAAGCATCTGTCTTGTTTAAAATAAAGAAGCATAAACTGACAATGATATTCCCCAATAAAGCCTGAGCCTGCCATAGCAGTAGAAAATGGAGTTCAAAGCAATTCGTCAAAGAATCTTTAAGCTCGGAAAAAGTAATGGTCCAAAATGAGCTGAGCTATTCCCTCCCTGGCTACCTGGGGGGGGGGGGGGGGGGACGGAAGAAAAGAGGTAAAAACAAACTAGGTCAGACATAAGTCTGGTAAATCCAGTTATACTTCAACATGTAAACAAGAAAAGGACTATGACATGAACAAACTGATCTTAGAACCTTACCATAGTGATAAGATAATCCTAAAACAAGACAAGGTAAGATTAATGGAATTGGCTATCACACCCACTTCTATTTCTCTGCACCCACTAAGGACTGTTTCAGCTAGCATCGTGTGTTCATGATAAAATGATCCACTTTTTATTGTGTATGCAGTCCATTATCCATCGAGTGTAACCTAGATCCAACTAGGGTTTATTTATCGAACACTTCCTAGATTCAACCAGGTTTTACGCTACCCAGGGCCACCAAGGTTTATGCTACATATTGAACGCTTCTCGAATTCAGGGTTTACGTGACCTAGGTCTAACTAGGGATTATGCTACCTATCGAACGATGCCCCCTAGTCTAGGACACACTATGAAGAACGGTATATGTTCCTAGACTTTCCCCACGTATGTGTCATGAATCGTTATCAATGTCTAGATGCACATGTCCTCTATATGTGCGACCCGAGTCCCGTGGCAGGGCTAATCAAGAAACATGGAACTCGGTTGGGAGATTTCAATTATCTACCGATTTCAGATGCTTAGGTCTTCTTTTACAGTGGCTATGGTCCCACTAGACCCCTCCCTCAACTAACAAATGAAAGGCACCCAAGAAAAACAAGAATGAGAACTATATGCAGGCCCTCTATGCCCCCACAAACCTATTGGCCAAACTTCACCCATAACTAGATAGCAAGTATATGGTCTGTTGGAGTTCTCCGCCTTTCCGCTTTACGTACTCGATTTACTCAAGATGGTATGTGGACGACGAGTTGCTATCACAAGGCAAAATCTGGTCTCGCCGAATCACGCTGGTCCATCCTACTCTTTAGGTTGCCTTTTTATTGCAACCAAGGCATACCCTTGGCTCTTCTAATGCAGACCTTAACCTCTGTGAGCCCAGGAGGATCATCTGCAGCCTCACAGAGGGATACCAAGAGTACCCTCATGTCCCCTCGAAGCCGCGTGCTTCGTAACCCAGTTCGTTGGAGCCTTCTTCATGATCAAATGGACGTTCGCTCCTCCTCGTATTCTACTTGGTTTTCTTGACTAAGGTTTACTACTTAGTTCTCTTAACTAAGGTTTACTACTTAGTTTCCTGAATCGTTCGTTTTCTTAACTAAGGTTTACAACTTAGTCCTCTTAACTAAGGTTTACTACTTAGTTCTCTTTCTCGTCATGTTGGATTGGTTAAGTGTCATTAGTTAACTCAAGTTAACTTAATCCATCCACTTGTCATGTTGAATTGGTTAAGTGTTATCCAGCAGTTTACGTTGACTTAACCCACCCATATATCAAGTTAAATTGTTTAAGTGTTCCTTAACCTTACTCGTTTATCAGGTTATATTGGTTAAGCGTTTTTCATTAACTTAACCCTATTCATGCTATAACGGTTAAGTGTTCTAAGTGTACTTAACCCCATCTTCTGGTTTGGTTAACATGTTAGATCGGTTAAGTGTTCTAAATTTACTTAACCCCACCTTCTAGTCTTGTTAACATGTTATAATGGTTAAACATTTACTTAACCTTACCCACTTTTCTAGTTAACATGTTATGATGGTCAAGTGTTTCCTTAGTTACTTAACCCCCTCAAATCTTGTCTTGTTAACATGTTAAGTTGGTTAAGTGTTTCCTTAATTACTCAACCTTACTATTCTAGCTTGATTGTCCATGAGCTTTAATTAATTAGTTAATTAATTAAAGCACCAACCACTCACATTAGACAGATATTGTTGTGGTTACTGGATGTGCCGGTCGGTTCCGGGAAGGTTTACACCACAACTCAGTCTAACCTCGGGTCTTTCTGGGCTTGATGCACTAACCACCCACATTAGATAGGTATTATTGTGGTCACTGGATGTGCCGGTCGGTTTCGGGCAGTTTTACACCACAACTCAGTCTAACCTCGGGTTGGGCATATTTGTCTTTTACTAAATTTACATATTTGTTATTTATGTCAAGTATATATGTAAATTTTTCTTCAAGTTTTCAAGTCACATATTTAATTATGTCCAAGCCTAATGGTATATAAATTATACCAATTCATGCCACTATTCATTTACATGCTTATGTGACAACATGCCAATTACATTTAATTTCATGTTTTTTCCAACGTTACCCCGTTGTACGTTCGCAAAATTACATATAGTGTTAGGCTAAATATTTAGCCTAACTCATAAAAATGGGAAAAGCATAGAGCATGTAATATTTCAACAGCATAAAAAAAATGCGACATATAAATTTGGCATATGATAATAAACTTGCATGAATCATAAGCATGTGAACTTTACATAGATCTACACAAACTAGACTTGGGCATGTAAGGGTGAACTTGCATGGGATTGGGTCTACTTAACATAGATCTAAACATGTAAAGTTGTAGATCTAAACATATAAGGTTGTACGAACATTATTTAGCCTAACAACTTGTGTGCAACATAGCATAAGGGTATCACCCAGTTTCTAACCATGATAGATTAATTCACAACATGATAGGTTCTTATAAATTTTGTGGAATCATGTCATACAACTTGCATACAATATAAATATAATATTGACATATAAATATATGTATGAACTTGACGTGGCATGTAAGTGTGAATAAATTAGATCTACTAATCACCAT